>BJCM01210175.1:0-13542 GCA_018326385.1 Flaveria bidentis | reverse complement strand
TTTATAAGTTTATTAAAATTCAATTTATAACTTTATAAGTTTTAATAAGTCTTTTCCATTTAGTTATTTGTTGTAACATGATTAATAAACTTTATAATTTTATGAAAAAGAATTATTTATCAATCAATAAGTTAATTACATATTTAATGTATTTGATCCATTTATTAGTAAATTAATAATGGAAGCTCAAGATGAGTTCGGGTTTGGGTTTTAACTTGAAAATGGTGGATGTTATAAATTCGAACTTAATCAAGTAAGTTAATCACATAATCATATCGGTTTAAATGGGGAATCAAAGCCCCAAGTTTAATTTGGGTATCAAAATCAATTCCATGTTCGATTGAATTCAATTCGATTCTAGGGTTCATGTTGATTTAAGGGATTTAAGCAATTAATGTTTAAAATATTATGGAATAACTTTTAAACATATCTGGGCTATAGCCTAACTAGTAACACGTAAACCCCATAGGCAGGAGGTCCCGGGTTTGAACTGGGCCTCTGTCAACCTTTTGTTTTAATTTTTTTGTATATTTTTAATTCAGAAAAATTATTATTATATTAATAAATCAAAATAAAATTTAATTTGTTAACAAAAACATTTCAGGAATTATTAAATAAATTTTACTGGTTTTAAAACTTATGATTTTTTTGTAGAATAATTAAGGTTATAAAAATATTATTAACTCTTTTATGTAATTTAAATGCTATAAATTCATTATAGCATAAATTTAGATTATTTCAAAACATTTTAAATCTACAATTACTTTAAATAATTTATTATTCAAATAATAATATAAATAATTATTTATTCAATTATTCGCTTAATCATGATGTCATGAATAGTTAATCATTCAAATGACTAATTATTTAACTATGTTATAACGTAAGTAATTATTAAATTAGTTATTTCTTTACATAATATATACTTAACCTTTATTAAACCAATTATTATGAATTAAATTATTTGATTTCAATAATCATTTATTTTCGTTCTCGAGTTTAATTGATTTATTTTATCTTTATTGAATCTAAATATAATTGGTTACATTATCTTATTATAATAATTATCAAAATCCCAAATTTCAATTGCAACCCTAATTCATATCTAGTCATTAATAACTTTATTTTAATCCTAAGACACCAAATCTTAAGTTGAATAGTGAAGGAATCGTTAGGACCATCTTATTCTCTTATCGTTATCTTAAGTGCATCCTGTAAGTTTTCTGTGTGAGTTCTTCATGTCCTCTTTTTACTTTATTTTACACATTTTGGGATGAAACATGTTAACTTTATAAACTTACAGTTGTAAACATCTTGATACTTGAAAATTCACATGCAATTCATATTTACTTTTTGTCATGGTTATTGATATTATTGTGAGTGTTATATAAGATACATTATATGTTGACAATAATTAGCTATTACTAGTCTGACGACGTCATAGATCTATGGTCCTGACAAGCCTATTTGGTGCTAAAGCCGATGTATTGCCGGCTCCTGATGACGTATGACTTGTTCATCATAGGAACCAAGTGCACTTAGCCAATCGTTATAAACTTGTAATATTAATCTTGGTCAATGTTTGATTGTAGCTATATGTGTTCTATAAACTTGTATAATTCATAATCATTGACATGAATTGTTACTTGTAAATCTTTATATATATATATATATATATATATATATATATATATGCTTAACCCATGGAAACTCACCAATTTTCAAAGTTGACCCTTTATTTTTAACATGTTTCAGGATTACTACTTAAAGAACTATTCTTGTTCATATAGGACTTGGACTTAGTTTAATTAAATATCTTATGTTGTTGATTTATATATTTGTTGTATTGTAATGACTTAATTGTCTTGTATAGTTCAATAAAAAATGGTATTTAATTATTCCAACTTATCTAGTTCCATGTGCTATGAACAATCGTTTCATATTTGTCCGCCCCGATTATTCCGCCGTCGGTCGGAGTGTGACAATAATTAATGATGATATCGGTTGTTTTGGCATGACTATTATTCGGGGTTAGCAACCGCAACCGAAAAATTGTTCTGAGCCCGATCTATCACACGCGCAACGCGCGGAATGATTTCACACTAGTTTCATGAAAATCTTAGGATGCTATTGACAAAATTTAAAGAGTTAAATTCAAATAAAAATCCATGAAATCATAAATACAAAAAAGCAATTACCTCTAGAATTAATGGATGTCGAATGTCTAACTAAATAAATAATAATAATTGTACTTGTTTATCAAGTGCAAGAATAAGACGTGTTATTTAGTGTTAATAATTGATGAAAAAGCAGCCATCCATCTTTGACCTTCATCCTTCGACTCCACCCCCACGATACCACTGCGTAAGTCAAACGAACCCACACTCATCGTCTCCACAATAACCCTAATTTCATCTTCAATCTTCAATCTTCAATCTTCAATCTTCAATCTTCAATCTTCAACACACATCAATGACCTCAAATCACCACAACAAAATCTCCTCCAGTGATTCAATTATTTCACTCCTCTTTCTCATCCAATTCCTACCCTATGTTCGATCTCAAGCCTCACCTCCTCCAGAATACCCCTACGCCAACATCAACCCTTCCATTATCACCATAATCGTCATTCTAATAGCAGCTCTGTTTCTTATGGGCTTCTTCTCCATCTACATCCGCCGCCGCTCCACCGACGGCGGCGTCAGCGTCCGCCGGGCGTTCTCCGTCCGCCGCGCCACCGCGGCGTCCCGCGGCCTTGCTCCGGCGGTCATCGAGACGTTTCCGACGTTCGTTTACTCCTCTGTGAAAGAGCATAAGATCGGTAAAGGTGCGCTTGAGTGCGCTGTGTGTCTCAACGAGTACGAAGATGAGGAAACTTTGCGCTTGATTCCGGTTTGTGATCATGTGTTTCATCCTGATTGTATTGACGCTTGGTTGGAGAATCACGTTACGTGTCCGGTGTGTCGAGCGAATCTCCTGCCGGATCCCGGTGGCGTTACGGTGGACTTAGGGTTTTCCGGCGGTGAACGCCACCGGAGTGATGTGGTAGGTGACGGAAACGACGTCGTTGCTGACTCCGTCACCGTCGTTGAAGAGACGGTGGTCGACGTGCCGGAGACGGAGATGCAAACGGAGTCGCTGAACCGGGACCATAGCGTTAAACCGAACCGGCCGGCTTTATTTCCGAGGTTGTTTGACAAGTTTAGATCTCACTCGACCGGACACTCACTGGTCCAACCGGGTGAGAATCTGGACCGGTTCACTCTCCGGTTGCCTGCGGACGTCCGGAAGCAGGTCGTGAACCGTGCCTTGCTGAACCGGACGAGGATGGTTGGTGAAGGGAGTGGGAGGAATGGGTACAGGACCGGGGGAGCGGTTAGTGGGCGGAGGAAAGCGTATAGACGGTTGGAGAGTTTAGACCGCGTGGTGGTGAGGTCGGAACGGTGGGTTTTGTCTCGGGCGCCCTCGTTTTTGTCACGAGCGTGGTCTACTAGGTCTCCGAGGGTGGTGTCGGGCAATGGCGAGGCATCGACGTCGTCAACGACCCCGAAGGGGGTCGATACGATTCCACTGAATAACTTGGGTCCGAAAAGTTGTTGACCTAGTGTGCGATAATTCATGATGTTATATTACTTAAGAGTGAATTTTTGAGGATGGTCACATTTCATATGGTTTATTGATGTGCACATTGTTGTTTGTATTTGATATTATTTTTGAAAAGATATTGTTCACTGTTTATAATCTTCATAACATATATTGAAGTTTAGTTAGATGGTTTTTGGCATGGTTTGTGCACATATCATTGGCATTTAAAAATATTCATAATAATAAGAATTTGTGTAGATTGTTAATACATTCTTTTGTGACTCCCCGAATAGAAAAAATAACAACCCTACAATAATTTGCATTAATTGTAAAGTACTTCCTTTTGCCATAGTATCTATCAAGTTTTGTCTTTTGTTACGGTAACTATATTGAAACTCATCAATTACACGAATTTGCTTTAAAACTTATCAATTATATGATTAAAATAAAAGAAAAAAAAAGCTAAATAGTTAGTAATAAATTTTAAGTTATATGATAGATATTTTAAGTTTCAAGTAATAAGAGTTAAATGTGTTTTTCATTACTAAAGTTTCATATAAATTTGTCATTTGAGTTTAAAATTTAATTTTTATCATTTGCATCCAAATATTTTATAAAAATTATCATTTGAATCCATTTAACTATAGCTAATTGACACGCTTAACTTTTTTCTAGGCCTGTAAATAAACCGAACAAACACGAACATTAGCGTGTTTATTATTGTTCATTTAACTTAACTGAATACGAACACATAATCGAACATGATTTTTTGTTCATGTTCGTCTATTAAGAAAATAAAAATGTTCGTGTTCGTTCGTTAAAAAGCTAAATGAACACTTCACTAACACAAACGAACACAAATGAACAATAATAAACATACATAAATGATCAATAACAAACAAACATAACTGAATGCACAAAAAAAAACATTAAACGATCATTTTGGAACTTTTATGTGTATTAGTGGAAACTGAAATCTTACTTAAGTTATAGATTTCTAGTATAACATATTGCACTTATGTTTCATATATTAACACATAATACCCTTTTATTAATACATTAATATATATAAATAAACAAACATAAATGAACGTAAATGAACAAACATAAACGGACATACATAAACGAACGCTCATGAACGTAAACGAACGAACAAAGCACGTGTTCATGTTTGTTCGTTTAACTAAACGAACACACAAATTTTGTTCATGTTTGTTCATTTACTAAATAAACAAACATAACCGAACTTCTCGCCGAACAGTCCATGAACGTTTGGTTCATTTACAGTCCTACTTTTTTCGTTAAGTTTCCTATATTAGGGTTTCCTACATTAGGGGTATTTTTATCAAAACAATTACAAAATAAAAAATCAGCTTTACGTGAGGCGTTTATGCGTTAAGTCTTGTTTTGATGATCACCATTGTGATTTGGATCCACCTATTAGATAAAATTAAATATAATGATAATCACTTAAAAGTAACTAAATTCTAACTTTATAAAATATACACCACAAAAATATATATATATAAACAAACAAGTTATATGACATAAACCATTCGAATCATAACCATAAAAAACAAATAATCATAAAAGTATAATGGTGGATAGGACACTATTACCACACACACCACACTACACCATAAATCCACCAATTAAATTTTGTAATGTCAAACTACACCATATACTTACATTTGATGACGGCGGTGTTGCCACGCTACACAACTACACAACGCACATACATATAGTGGTCATGACCTCACGGTGAGACCATGTTATTAAAAAGGAATTTTTTGACGTGGAAGGGGCGGCGACAGTGCTCATCGTGGCTCACGACGTAAACATAATTAAACTTTAAATCTCATATTTTACAAGACATGAAAAAGTAACATGACTACTACACAAAAATACCTTAACAATACCATACAAACAAAAAAACTACGATGGAGTCAAATCGCAATTGCAATTACCAAAAGATATTGAACTCATAAAACCCATTGTTTAGAGTTGATTTTTATTTAGTAATTGTTTTGACAAAAATATCCCTAACGTATAAAACTTAACGGAAAAAATAAGAGTCTTTATTAGGATCAGTTAAATGGATTCGAATGATAATTTTTGAGAAACATATAGATATAAATGATCAAATTTAATCTTTTAGACTCAAATAAAAATTAAGGGATGAAAATCATATTTAACTCAAATAATAACACTAAAGAACAAAAAAAAAGGAAATAAAATCGAAGTTAGAATTATGATACGTTACGGCAAAATAAAAATGGACGGGATGAAAGAATATTGGGAATTGTGAGATAAATAGATATTAAGGGATGTTTGACAACTTCTGAATGATTAAGTGTTGAACCAATAAGATGTCTAAATTATTAAGTGTTGAACCATTAAGAGGTCTAAACTATTAAGAGCTAGTATATCGTTTAACTATTCAAATGCAAATGTCTGACCAATTCAGATTAGAGGTCTTAATCATTCAGCATTAGACCTTTTAACCATTCAACACTAGTATAATGCTTAATCATTCAGAGACAAATGTCTGAACCATTCAAACATTTGCTTGCAAAACAAACAATCTGAACCATTAAGTGTTGAACCATTCAGACATCCGAACCATTAAGAGACTACCAAACAACCCCTAAATGAGTTACTTGTTTATTAGATAAATAAAGATTGATTTTGAGTTTTATTTGTTTTTATTGCCTTGGTGGTTTATATTCATTTACTAGCCTAAAGACCCGTGTAACAAACAGGTTCAATCCAAAAATGTTGTTGTTGTTTAAAAATATTCATAAGTTATAACGTTGTTGATAATATTTTGTATATCGACTTTATGTTTAACTTTTAATATTAACTATATCTAATATTAATAGGTTTTCTCCATTAATATTCATGCGTTTGAATATGGTATAATATGTAATGAAATAGATTTATAAATAATAACTTAAAGTAATAAACAAATTAAATTGAACAATAAAAACAATATTTCAAATTCATAAGCATCTGAAAATTTATTTGTATACAACATTGATGTTTTATTGGTGAATTTTCCTTCATCATCTAATATTAATAGTTTACTCTCTGTTTACTTTTAACTCAAGATAACGTAACATAGAGCTGAGCATGATCCCTGTTTAAAAACAAACCAACTTTGGATAGTGATTGTCATTGACTTTGTTTATTGTCAATACGAAACATACTACTACCAGAAACTGTCTTCTTTGAAATTTAAAAGAAATTATTTTGTTTGAAGGTGTTAAAGTTAACCATTGAATAAAAGTGCGATTTTAACATTACTTCCAGATATATCAAAATAATTTGCACACATATCAAACAAATTCCAATCAAACATAATAATAATATGATAGTACTCAAAAGAAATATAAGTATACATTTTTACAAATGGATTTGAAGTAGATAGCCTTCAAATAAAAAAATGAAGGTAAAATAATATTAATCCAAAAATACGGTATGATTTGAAGAAAACTTTATGAAACCAAAGCCAAAATGAAAACGTTGATGAAGTACGTCAAATGTTGTAAATCTGGGATGGTTGAGAAATATTTTAAAATCGGGTATGATTTCATTTTCAAGATAAGATACTCATTAATTCTTTCAAATTGAAGAGGAGACAATGAAAAATCCCGTAACTTTTGTTAAAAATCAAATATAAACCGAGTATTTAATGCAAATACATAATCAATTAATCAATTTCATAGATAAAGAAAATCACAAATAATTTCTACAGTTTTATTGATTAGTTATTTGAACAAAAAAAAATATCGGGTATGATTTAATTTCCAAAAAAGATGTGCTCTAATTTAGACTTAAATTTTAATTTTTCTTTAAATATCTCTTGTATCAAAAGTTGATTTTTAGTCAATGAACCTATACTAACACTAATAACATATACATATTTAGGCGGTAATTAAAAAAAATAAAAACTTAAAAGAATGACACGTGTCACTAAAGTTATTATTTTATTAATAAGTATAGATATAGATTTTTACATAAGGTTAATTTAATTATACTTATTCTTAAAATACATCGCTATTATAAAACGTATTAATTCATAAAAATATATCGCTATTATAAAGTTTACCGGCCTAGAATCATTTCAAATGAATCGAAGCCAACAATCGTACCGGTCTATCATTGCAACCTACCGGTCTTTGTAAACACCACTACAAACGGTTTTAGATTCACTGTCACCATGACTACAACCAACCAGTTTTTTAAATGACTTATTTTACTCGAATCTAGTTCAATCGTATATGTTTCAACGTGTTACACAATTTGCTCATCGCCTAAATACACCTCTAAGGATAAAATTTTTTTTTGGAGGTTTCCATTACATACATTATACTAAGATATGCAATTTCAGTTGCTATCGTCTAACACTAAAACTTTAATTGATCTTGTAAATACAAAGAACACACTAATAACTAATAACACTAATAACTATACTCATCGCTAAAATACAACAATTACAAAAGACACAAAACCATATTATAGTTTATAGGGTCCAGTATTATACAAAGTATTTTTTTCCGTGCGAAACGTACAGAATTTTGTGGTGAATTATCACGCAAGAACACTAATAATCACACAAGAAAAAAATGATATTTACGCAAGACAAATTACACTCGTATTGAATTATCACACAGAGGTGGAATTATCACGCAAGAATACATTCTGCGTAATAATTTCACATTTGCGTGATAATTCCATTTCTGCGTGATTAATTATTACCCTTGCATTATAATTCAACCCGTAACCTTCAATCTTGTGTGATAACTTTGCACGATTTGCACGAAAAAAAAACACTTTGTACTATAACATTTCTCATGGTTTATAAACAATAAAACATTACTTGTCTCAAGAAATAAACTAAATGGTACCATATCTATAACACATATCGGACATTACCTCTTGCCAAATTTGTTATTTACAAACTTCGAAGCAGAAATATCTACTTACTTTTAACCGCTAATCATATCTTTTTGGAATTTAAACCTTTGATAATCAACATAAGTTTTTTAAGCTTGGAATGCTAATATGATATTCCACAAATCATCAAATCTAACTAACTAATGTTTCAATTGACCTTCTTTGATCTTAAAACAAGGGATTAAGAAAGGAGAGTGAAGAGAAATGAATTCTTGAATCACATTTGAAATTGGTTCATCTTGAAAAGCAGTCTAATAGTATTGATTGTTACAAATAGTGACAAGAAGGATGGTGAAGTGATATATTATAATACATGTTAAAATTGCTATATTGCCCTCCTTCGTCATTTAGTAGACTTCTAGCGAGTATTCTATCATCATTAATATACAGGTAATCTATGGTCCAGAAATAGTTAAAATGTTAACATGAAAACACAAAGTATATTATTTTTTTAGAACCAATTCTATTTTAAGGACTAGAGAACCCTTTTTATTTTTCCTTTGAACGTTTATATATTTTTCTATATATGTTATTATTATTTTTAAACAACAGCTTAAAATCCAGAATTGTGATGGTAAACGAGTTGGATAAGGTTTTTGTTAGTTTGGAAGAAGAGTGTTCCATTGATAAATAAATAGAATGATTTTTGCGATGTTAAGTTTTTTGCTTTTTAATATAAGAATATTATACTCAAATTAATGATAAAAATTTCTTAATTTAAAAGTGTAGTTTTATTTCTTTATTATTATTATTATTATTTAAATAAACGTATGTAAAACCTATTGGCGTAGAAAAAAGAACCGAGTTTTATAATTTTCTCATTACGAAAAGTTCTCTTGATACTCCATAAAGAACATATATTTTTACGTGAACTTTACGAACTTTTTTTCAGGGTGTGTAGAAAAACTATTATATACAACAAAAAGTCAAAAACCAACTACAAGTGATTCATGTAAGAAAGTATGTCTGTTTTTTTGTATAGGATTGTGGTGAGGGGTTCGATATACAAATACTCTGTTAGGTGTTATACGGACACCATTTGAATTTTTTTACGGCCCGTAAAAACCCTTACGGGCCGTATTGGTTTGCAAAATATCAAATCTGTTAATTTATAAAATGTTACGACCCGTATTGATTGTTGCAAATTACTAATGTTTTTTTATAGTTCACTTACACAATTTATAGAGAACGAAATATGAATGCTTCAACTAAAACATTTATTTATATAACCTATAAAATAAAAGTGAAAATAAACCTAAAAATTACTATTAATTAATAAATCATGTATGAATGAAAAGTGATAAAAATATAAAAAAATTCAGAATTTAACTTACGGTCACAAGGCTCATTATGACCCTGTTATTACGGGCCGTAATGGACAATACGAGCCGTAAAAATCATGAATTGACTTATTTGATATGTACAGACCAATACGGCCCGTGAAGGTTCTTACGGGCCGTATCAGAGACGTCTAGATATTAATCTGGGTATATCTATAACAAACCCCTTGTGGTGACTTTGTTGTACAATACTTCCAAGCAACCAGGTACAACTCTTTACTGCATATGCTAGAGTCACGTGTAGGTGCAACACCCTCGGCCTCTCGTCTTTTAAACCAAATATCCTCACTCCTCATTCTTCAACATGTGCCTCCTTCCCCTATCACCGACAAGTACGAGTAAGTTTTTTGTAACCAATGATGCTTAGCTTAACTGGTTAAGATATTATAGCTCAAGATCTCACAGAAAATAGATGGATGTTTTAAGTTCAAATTCTGCTATGACAAAAATAAAGAGGGTTTCGGATTGAGTAATGAATATGATCGGATGAACCAGTGACTCATCAGTGCTTCAATTGATTGTTAAAAAAAGCTTTTTCCTGCTTATCAAACCATTAAATTTACCTTACTACTATTTATCTCTAGATTAAGGTTCCAATTTTACTTTCTTAAGCGCCAAGAAATCCATCCAAGTTGAGGCAAAATTACAAAATATGTTAGACTTCGCCTCAAAGAAATCTGGCGTTAATTGTAAGCAATTGGTATTGGGCATGACATGCATTTATTATCATTACTAAAGCTTTATTCTTAGCATACGATTAGTATCGCAACCCGTGTTACGACAGAGATGTATAACACGAAAAAAATAACGACAGAATATTAATTTTGTCATGAACTCGGGCACTGAGGGGGGTATTGATAGTATATGTAACTTTATATGAAAAATGAAAGTTTTACGTTGTTAATAGCATCAAAACTTTATATAAAAAACAAAATGTCACAAACTTATATGTTGCTGTGAAGCCACTGTTAATACTCAAAAGCTCAAAACATAATGGTTAAAAATATTTAGCGTATATAAAAATAAAAACAAAAAGTTTTGGAATTCAAAAAATTTATATTAGTAATAAGAAGAGAAAAAATCAAAACCTTAAATAAGTTACTAGGGCTTATACGTTTATGCCTCAATAACTTATATATTCTAATTTAAAATTTAACTTACATCAAAATATAAATAAAATGTTTATAAAACAATTACAACAGAGAACAGAATGAACTTCAAGGGCTATAATTAAAAACATCAATTCATACTTCTTTATACAAAGAAAAGTTATGATACCATGTGCTGTATTAATATAAGTTGAGTGGACATTTTGACAAAATCCATTTACGGAAAAACAGACAAAAACGGTTGCTCTAAACCAAACCGCCATTAGAGTGAAAAAAATAATTAGAAATCCTCCAACCGCCAAACACAATTTATCATTAATTCATTCATTCAATTCTTTGTTGCTAAGAATATATCAATCAATTCAATTGAAATCCTATTTAAATCAACCCCAACATATCATATGTACGTACATCCTAGTGGTCTACACTACAATGTCCTACAAATCATTTGCGGAATTCTTTGAAACCTGGGAACACCAACACAAGAGATATATTAATATTCTTTGCAACAAGAACGATAACGAAAACGACAATGAACGAGAGTCGCTGGTGGAACAAGTGTTGCTCCACTACCAAGACTACTACGAGGCGAAATCGAAAGCAGCCGAAACCGACGTCTTCCTAATGTTTTCCCCGCCTTGGTTCAGCTCCTACCAGCTCACTTTGTTGTGGATCACGGGGTTCAAGCCGTCGGTGACGTTTAGGTTTATTAAGGAGTGGATGGGAGGTGATTTGGACGACGAGCAGACGCGAAGGATCGCGATCGTGCGAGAGGAGACGAGGAGGGTGGAGAGGGAGATCGCGCAAGCAATGGCGAGTGTGCAGGATAGCGTAGCGTCACCGGCATTTTGCGGTCGGGTGAAGGGGGGTGTGGGCGACGCGGTGGAGGAGTTGAAGGTGGCGATGGTGGGAGTGGTGAAAAATGCGGATGATCTACGACGACGAACCGCTTTGGAGGTGTTGGAGGTGTTGAGTCCGGGTCAGAAGGTGAAGTTCCTAGCGGGAACCTCGCGGTTTTGGCTTTAGTTACTTTGGACTTGAGATAGAGGAATTAAAATTTATTATAACTTGTTTTTTAATGTGATTAAATTTTTATCAAGTAGGCTAGTCTTATTTCAATTATTTCTAATAACGAGATACAAAGAATAAAAAAGACATTAATTCGTTGATTCATTTGTAACTAGAAACGTCGGAGGTCGTATGCAACGAGTATCAAGTGGTGTGACATAGTGGCA
The DNA here is from genome assembly GCA_018326385.1 of Flaveria bidentis. Classification (NCBI taxonomy): domain Eukaryota; kingdom Viridiplantae; phylum Streptophyta; class Magnoliopsida; order Asterales; family Asteraceae; genus Flaveria; species Flaveria bidentis. The sequence continues at coordinate 1,314 of BJCM01210175.1, read as the reverse complement.
TCGAAAGCTCAGGCGGCTTATAGGAACTCTAACTATTCATTATTTTTAGCGTGTATTCATTTAAATAAAAGTATTATATATTGTGTACTCCTTTTTTTATATTCTTCATTTGTTTTTAACTTTGTTTTTTTTCTTCTATTGTTTTATTTTTAGTATGTCTTCGTTAGAAGGTATTTGACTAATATTTTTTATAGAGTGAATTATCATTTACATCTCTGACGTTTGTTCATTTTAACCAGTTGCATTCTTACGGTTTCAAAATTACCATCCAGCCCCCGACGTTTCATTTTTATTTCCATTTGAGTCCAATACACTAACAACGTTAGATTTTTCCGTTAGTTTTAATGAAATGACAAAATACTCTTATTTATTAAAAAATTCATCCATCCACACCCCCATCTCTTTTATACCATCTCTATCTTCTCCATCTTCTCCCTCTTTATGTCCACCACTACCACCGCAACCACCTCTGTCATCGCATCACCGCCGTCGCCGCACCACCAACGGGTTTGATACATCTTTAGATGTAGGTTTAGATGTAGAAGATGCTTTCGATACATCTTTAGAGGTAGGTTTAGGGTTTCTGTTGAATCAGAAACCATCTCTGATCAGATATACACCGGAGTTACCGTCGGAGTTGTCTCCTGTCACACCCCAACCGATGACGGAAACATCGGGGCGCGAGAAGTGATAGATTGTTCAAAGACATCATAGAACTAAAGTGACAATAAATTAAGATTAAATTCCATTTCCATTAATCAACATAACATTACAATGCTTCAAATAAACATACAAATATTTTAAGAAATACAAGTCTAAAACAAGCATAACAAAATAGTAGATTTGGTGTGTTTCTAAGTCCACCTAATTGAGTTTCTTGATAAAGCTTCAAACATTTCCTGCAACATGTATAAAATATAGGTCAACATATGAATATGCTGGTGAGCATACAAGTTTGTATACATGGTATCATAGTGAATAAATCTCAATTCAACATGAGTAAAGTATACTAAAGTTTGTACATTGCTAGCATGCAAAGCCGATAATCAAACCAAAGTGTCCACTAGCGTAATCTTAGCATTAAAAATGACCAAGACCGTAAATATTGAATAACTTAACATATACCCATCATCATAGGGCGGATGTGCTAGTCTTATAGCGTTATACATGTTAAGTGAGGTTTAGATTGTTTGCAAGATAATATATTCTAGAATTTATTCACAAATAGTATAACAAGTAAGCATGTTTGTATGAATTGAGTTTTATAATGATTTTGATTGAATGAATAATTGAGTGAATTTGATAATTGATACA
>BJCM01210172.1:0-17089 GCA_018326385.1 Flaveria bidentis | reverse complement strand
AGTGTATGTTTCAATGTTTATTATTTATTAACGCATATTGAACTAACTATATAGGTTTGTGGTTGTTTGAATAGATCTTAGTCAAGTAATGATTGAGAAACATATTCAAACTTAGTCGTATGAAGTTTTCATGCGAATGGACCATGCTAATAGACCATACGCATGAAGTCTTCATGCTAATGGATCAGTCTCACGACTGAACCAGGAGAATGAATCAGTTGCACGATTGAGACATACGGATGACTCAGTCGCATGACTGAACCTTCAGTCGTGTGATTGACTCAGTCGCATGCTTTAGTCGCACGACTAAACCATGCTAAGGGTCCAGTCGTACGATTGACTAACCCTAACCTATAAATACCACTTAATTTGTCGAAAAACGAGACACTTTCAATATTTCGACTCCTATTCATACCCTACCCGTCCAGAGACCTTAGACACCCTGTTCCAAGTTCATAGATCGCACAAAATCGTATTGCAATCGTTATTAACGTTTAGATTCATTCTAAGATCGATTCTAAGTGCATTCTCACTGATTGGATCATCAATCAAATAGGATTCTGTACTATTTGAGTTGGTATATAAGTAATTCAGTTAGTACTCCGTTCGTACACGGTCCTAACATAGGTGACAGGTTGCATGCATACTCGTTATTCAGGTAAGAAATTCAATCCAAAGAAAGAGAAATCAGCAAGGTACAATCATGTTCTTGTTGGAGCTATAAAAGATAGTCTATATTATCAACACAATGAAAGTCAACAAAAGTCAACGTCACGATCAAAGTCAACAAAAGTCAAACTCGACACGTTCGAAACGAAAATCCGAGATGAGACGTTGAAGGTTTAAATGACTAAGAGTTTTATTGTAATAAATATATTTTGTGTGAACAAAATATATTTTATCTTGTTTTTAGTTATTTTTATGCTTAATATGTAATTTTGTATTAATTAGCCTAAGTTTAAGGGGTTAAATGCAATTAGTGAATATTAGTCTAGACTATAAATAGGTTAATTGTCACTAGGTTTTGATTAATGGTTGAATGACCAATTCATTGAGGGTTTCCACATTATTCAAATCATATGCAATCAATATAGATCAAATTGGGGTTTTAGTGTGTTTATGTTAATTTGATCTATTATCTTTATTATTTGATTCAAGTTTGATCATCCTGGATTAACAATTTGGTATCAGAGCCTTATTGGATCAAATGCATTGAAGAATTAATGTTTTTGTTGCTGATTTTTGAAGGTGTTCATCAGAATTTTAGAGAGAGAAAGTGAGGTTTAAAGAGAGAAAGTAGATCTGAAAATTCAAATTTCATCCCAATCACAATCAATTCATCAGATCTACAACAATCTATTACACATTTGAAGATATTCAACATATATTTCTGTTCACAACATATTTTAGACAAGAAATTGAAAGAAAAAATTAGATTTTAAGAAGTTTCTCTCTCACACACTAGTGTGTGTTCTTGGTGTTCTTGAAGCTTCAACATCATCATCCAGTGAATTTAGCATTTTTTTGAACGAAAGTTCAAAGTTTCCGGCGAAATTACAGTTTCGTCCGGTGAAACTCCGGCGAAATTCCGGTGAAACTGCATATTTTCCGGCGAAACTATCAATCTGCGAAATTAAAAAAAATCAGCGAAATTATAAAAAAGGGGGCTGCAAAATTAAAAATAATTCTGCAAAATTATAATATAATTTTGTGAAATTAATAAATAACAAATCCTAACCACAGTCACAGTCATAGTCACAACCACCATCGACTACCACCAAACCCTTAACAAACTCAGTATCATCCACAATAAAAATGGCTTTTGCAGAACTGTTTAAATCCTTCGAATCTGATAATCTCACAATTGCACAATGTCAGTTTGATAATTTCGTAGCTTTAAAGAATGAAACGATATCTGATTTTGTTGATCATTTTCTGTTGGTGGCAAGTAATCTGAAGAAGTTTGATGCCCAGTTGGGAAATCATGAACAAGTTCTGAGATTGCTTGATTCCCTCCCATTAGAATGGAGCTCACTCGACAAGTCGATTAAAAGAGTTAGAGGTTTTCGGGATTACAAACTAATGGAGGTGATCAACAAACTGAAAGAAACAGAGTTGGATATCAAACTTTGTGAGTACTATGAAGCAACATATCTAACTTTAAAGATCACTTCAATGTCCAAAGAGAAACCAGAAGAGAGATCAGATTCTAGCACCAATTCCGACGGTTTATCGAAACCTAGAACTGAAGAGGTACAAAAGGAGCTTTAGCAGACATCAATGGGTAAAGGTGGAGCTGAGTTGAATGATGTAGTTTGTGATGCTGATAAGGAAGAGGAATGGAAGCGAAATACCAGAGATTGCAACTGCGAGAAGGCTCTTACCACTGAAAGAGTCATCATGGATCTTCCATACGAGACAGTTCAGGATTTGTATTCTTCTGCTTGCAAAATTCATTTATTTGGTGTGTATAAAGCAAATAGGTTACTTTTAGATAACCAAAAGGAATTAACCACCATAAACGTTGAACTTAAAAAGAATGAAGCCAAGTATTTCATAAAATTAAAATAAGCTTTAAATGAAAATGATAATTTAAAACAAACTCTTCTTGAAAGAAATGTTGAAATTAATCTTTTAAACGAAAGAGTCACCTTGGCTGAATTTGAAACAAGCAAGCTTAAAACAAAGCTTGATAGATGGACCATATCCGGAATGAAGCAGGAAGAGCTACTTTGTAAACAGAGGGGAGCTAGAATTAAAACGGGAGTGGGTTGTGGTGAAAATCCATACGTCTATCCTCCTCCTAGTACCCATTGTTACTCTCCTATTCCTCAACCTCATCCATCTAATGATTTGATTGAAGCTGCAGAAACTAATAGTTTAAATGCAGGTTTAAGCAACGTTAATCTTAAAGAGGTTAGTGATATGCAGGATTCTCCTGTAGGTTTGGGATTCCTCATGCAAGGGTCTGATAAGAAGATTAATGACGATTCCATTTCTGATGCTCCAACACCAATATCAGTTGCTTCTCCAACTCTCTTCAACAAATTCAAATCAGGCAACATTCCTTCGTTTGTTCCTGTCAGGTTTGTTAAAGAAGGAACAGTTGTCAAATCATCAAGCAATCAGATTCCTATAAGCGAAGCCAACACAATAGGAGGTGTCAATCAAGATCCTTTGGAAGCAGATCTGTGTATACGAGACTGGATAAGCTCAGATGATGAATCAAACACAGAGGAGCGTGTTGGTTCCTCACAGATCAAGATATCACCTGAAATTCTCAAGTCTCAAGCGCTTCCAAAAACTGAATCAAGACCAATACAGATCTCATCTCCAATTGCAAAACAACCAAGTCAATCAGTGAAGATCTCATCCCCTATTCAGCATAGCAAACGTCGAAACAAGCAAGAATCTACAACAACCTCAAAGCAATCTCCAATTCCAAATGCTTCACATGGGTCAGTCAAGCATCAAAAGCCTTTCAAAGCTTGTTTTGAGTGTGGAAAAGAAGGTCATATGGTAAAGAAGTGCCCTCAAAGACTTGTTTCAGATTGTAAAGGCAAACCGATTTGCTTCTCCGGATCACAGTCTACAAAGAATGTTCCAGTTTGTAAAGGCAACACGGGTTGCTTCTCTGGTTCAAGAGGTAAAAAACACACATCTTTGAATGGTTGGATGAAAAACCCCCTATCCAAACCTTTTCATGTGACGTCGGTTTCACACGATTTAAAGATGAAAATGACCAAAGATTCAAAACCAAATTCTTTTCCTTCAAATCTTAAACAGAAAGTGATTTCCAAACTTAATTCTTTTAAATCAAATATAATTGAACTGAAACAAGTTTGGAAAATTAAAAAGAAGAATACAGAAATTCCTGATATTTCAAAAGGTTGTGTGCTTAAGCAGGTTTCTTATATTAATGAAAAAGAAACTCCCATGACTACGATAGCCTGGGTTCCCCTCTCTAACTAGTTTGTTAATGAGTGCATGAACAGTTCAAGAGGACTTTTAGTAATCCGGTTTACTGACAGAGATTGTTCCTAATTCAAATTTGAGGCAAAACAAACAGGTTAAGGTCATGATATTTTATCCACAATCTGGATTTTTATCTGTATAATCACAGTTCTCACTTCACAATCACTACATATTTTTTGATAATTCATTTCCTATCTTCATATCAATGTAGTTTGGAAGACCTTCTTTGGTAAATTTATATTTTTGTACAGTTTTATAAAAATAATAATAATAATAATAATAATAATAAAAAGAAGAAGAATAGGTTTGCAAAAATAAAAATTTAGGGGGAAGTATATAAGTAATACATAAAAAATTACAAAGATAACTGGGAACTTGATTCGAGATGATTGAGAAATGATTGTATATCTTCTTGAAATGTTTGTTTTTGCATGACTTGCGTTTTTAAAATGAGATATGATAGTAACTGATGTTGTTATTTGATTCACAACTTATTTTTAAGTGCAAATAATAGAAAAACAAACCGAATCTTTAATGATGTGCTTGGTAGACTCAGCCTGAAGAATAAAGTAGACAACAACATCATGATTTAAATTAAAATATATGCTTAAGGACGTCTAGATTTACGCAATCATTTTGGCCTGAACGAAAACTGAGTCCCGACAAAAATTGGATTGAGAATTGATCTTTCACCCACCATGATACAAATCATATAAGCCATATCTTTGAGCCATGATTGTTGTATTTATCTGTCTTGTGTTTGTGCTAATCTTCTCTGCTGTACGGTAGTACTGACCTGGAGTGATGATCTCCTTTGCTGTATGATAGTACTGACCTGGAGCTCTCATCAGCACATGATTAAATGGTCATCTCCTTTGTTATACGTGAGTATAGACCTGGAGCTCTCACTATTTTGGTCTAAGTAGTGTCAAATCATCTAAACGATAAATTCATCATAGAATGAAACGTTCTGTTGATAATCACTTGCACACTAATACACAAGCCTTGCTCTATAAAGATCATAACTAAATTCAAGAAATCTTGAGGTTAGGTGAGGGTTTTTGCCAAATGATTGTGGGGTCCTAGCATTCTAAAGAATTTAATCGAACCTTAACGAATCATTTTCTGCTTGTTGAAAAAGATAGGGCATGGGTTTATGTGGACAAACATATCATCAATTGTTATTGATCTATTTGAGAATTTCAAAATCATTCAAAGATTGTGATTAGATTCAGTTATCAGTGCGATCTCATTGCTTGTCGATGTTAAATTTATCTTTGTGCTAAAGTATATCTTGAGGATGTGATCTCATGATCGATTCAGTTCTCGTTTTAAAAAAAAAAAATAAAAAAATTATATATAAAATTTAAAAAATTATAATAAATTTTCATTTCAAATTATTTTTGGTCTTCCATATTATATTGTTACAATTTTATCATTTTTCATGTATTTCACAGAAATTGTGCACAAACGAACAGGGGTTCGCTTGTTTTTCACACACAGATAAACACAGGTTTATTTTGTTAAAATGATATGATCTAATTAAAAATGTCGAGATTGTGTTTGGGAATGTGTTTCAGATTTTTGCTTTATGTGATGGCCAATCATCAGTTGAGTAGTGTACGTGATCAGAGAACCTGTTTCTTAAGTTTTCAAAAGATACCGAGCTAGGAATCCTCCTCCTAAATCTTCTAAAGCACTCAAGATTATAGATTTGGGAAAGTTATTCCAATATCCTTGCAAAGCTTGCACTCGAAAAGGGAGAGCATATAAATAGGGGGAGCTTATGAGATGAATAATTTTTCTCATCAGATTCAGAAAGTTTCAATTTGAATATCTTTCTGATGTTGACTTCTCGGTGTTGATTTCGTTTGAAGACGTAGATAACGATAGACTAATGGGGAGTATTGTTGGAGCTGTACAAGATAGTCTATATATCAACACAGTCAAAGTCAACAAAAGTCAATGTCACGGTCAAAGTCAACAAAAGTCAAACTCGACACGTTCGAGACGAAGATCCGAGACGAGATGTTGAAGATTTAAATGACTAGGAGTTTTATTGTAATAAATATATTTCGTGTGAACAAAATATATTGTATCTTGTTTTTAGTCATTTTTATGCTTAATATGTAATTTGGTATTAATTAGCCTAAGTCTAGGGGGTTAAGTGCAATTAGTGAATATTAGTCTAGACTATAAATAGGTTAATTGTCATTAGGTTTTGGTTAATATTTGAATGACCAATTGATTGGGGGTTCCATATTATACAAATCATATGCAATCAATATAGATCAAATTGGGGTTTTAGTGTGTTTACGTTAATTTGATCTATTATATTCATGATTTGATTCAAGTTTGATCATCCTGGATTAACAGTTCTGTATCGATCAGGGTTACCGGTTATATCATTTCACAAAGATATTGATCAAGTAGCTAATAGTTCGTTTGATTCAACTAAAATGGAAATTCCAAATAATCAACCACCTCAAAATCCAAACCCCCTCCTAATAACCAAAACCCAAATACACCCCCACTACCAAATAACAACTGCAACAACATCCTAAATCATCCACCACCCGGCAATAACCTGAATAAAAATAACGTCAATCAAGGAGGTAACTTTGATCATGTGAGCATGCATAGTGTTCACTTGGGCGATGAAGATTATGAGGATGAGTGGAACAACAATGAAGATGATCATGGTGCTAATTATGATGCTTAGGATGGAAATCAAGGTGAAGATAATGGATATAATGAGAATTATAATAATTGGGGGAACAATCATTATGGATGGAATGCACCACCTATCAATCAACTACGAGATGGAGTCAATAACAATTTCAACCAACCAAGAAGACCTCAAAGAGCTCAAGTAAATGGTGTGGATAGCCATTTCAGATCGACTATTTCTGAAAATCCAAATCCTATTGCACCTCCAAATCGTAGAGGAGGAGCTTTTGACGTACGTCCTCACTACCTTATCATTCTTCCTGCATTTTGAGGCACTGCAACAGAAGAAGCATATATGCATCTTGCTAAATTTGATGCCATATGTAGCACTATTGGTGGAAATCACTTCACCCAAGATAGAGCTAAGCAATGGTTCCTCACTTTGCCTAAAAATAGTATTCATACTTGGCAAGAGATGCAAAGGGTTTTCCTTGAAGAATATTTCTCTATGTGAAAGACAAGTGATACAAGAGAGGTTATTTGTTCTTTTCAACAACAAATGGGTGAGCAATTTCCTGAGGCATTTACTAGATTCAAGAAGTTGATCCCCACATGTCCTCATCATAGTATTGAAATGTGGGAATTAATTAAGCCATTTTCAGATGAACTAACACCAAAAGAAAGGAAATACTTGTATTCAACAAGTAATGGAACATTCTTATCTAATCATGAAGATATGGATTGGGAGTTTCTGGAATGAATACGCAAGAATTCCAAAGCTCAAGCTTCGGCTAGTAGACGGTCAAAGCCTGCTCCGACAAGGTCAACGACTATCTATTATGAGACTAAAGAAAGATTACATCTTTGTAAAGACAATGATCCAAGTTAGGAAAAATGAGGACTAAAGATGTAGCTTCAGTTGGATTTAATGTATGCAATAAATATGGTGAACTGGGCAGGCAAGTGTAGTGTGTTCGTTGTTTTTAGGTCAACATGAAATGGTGAATCAAGTATATGGAGAGAATAAGTAGTTGATATGAATTATAATACTTATCATCTTAGATTGAGGAATCATCCCAACTTTAAATATGGTAATGCTTTAAACCAGATAAACCTTAACTTTCAAGGTAATAATGAAGGCCGTCAAACATATCAAAATCAAATACAAGAGAATTACAATCCAAGTGGTTATCAATAAACTTCATATTCTCAAGGAAAAAATCAAGGGAGCTACAATCATGGGGGTCAACAAGGAAGTTCATCACGAAGCTATCAAAGAAATCCACTATTGGGACAAATTGGTAATAAAGACTCTACAAGTGCAAAGTTAGATGCTTTAATGAACATAATGAAAGAGAATATGCAAGAGAATAAGAGGGGAAATGAAATCAGAGATAAAGCTTATGAAGCTTTGAATAAACAAGTGGGTCAACTTGCTGAGGATGTGGCCAAGATTAAGAGGAACCCCAGGAAACTACCGAGTGATACCACAATCAATCCACAACATCAAGGAACCAACACGGAAAACATGAGAAATGTTCATATCAATCCGGTTACTATCCTTCTTGACTCTTTAATTATTGACAATAACTTTACTTTTTTTTGCACAACAAGTTGTAGATAAGGAAGAGAAAGCCGATGAAGTGGAAGATAGTGACCCAGGACACCAATCATTCCAATAAAAGTAGGGAAGTTGAAAATAAAAAAACTCTTGGATTATGGAGCAGCTGCTAGTATCTTTCCAGGTATATTATATGATTACTTTGATTTTGGTTCTCTAGAGGAAGTTAACACCACTGTGGTGTTAGCTGACTTAACTCAAAAAAGTCCTCAAAGGATGGTAAGGAATGTTATAATTAAGTTGGGAGAATTTCACTACCCGGTGGACTTTATGGTGCTTGATTATGCACCAGTGAGGACAAATGAGCTACCAAAGGTCATATTTGGTCGACCATTTTTAGCAACTGCCAATGCTCAAATCAATTTTTGAGATAGAATAATTGAAATGAGTTATAAAGCTCGTAAGTTTCATTTTGTTATATTTTCCAAGTCAGTTAATTATTTTTGTTAATGATGAATTTTTTATGGCATATATGACTAACGTGTGTGTTCCTACTTATACTTCATATGTAAGCACGAACACCAATGTTGAGAATGGTTTTAATTATGATAGGGTTAGACATGTGGAATTGAAGGAATTAATGAATTTAAAAGAAGAGAAAGAGCCAATTATGATGATGGAAACAAAAGATAAGAAGAATAAAATGAAGAAAAAAGTTGATGATCCACTTGTTCCTATAAATGACAAAGTTGAGGTATTAATGTTTGGGCCACAATGCGATCTAGTTAAAGATCCACCAGGTAATTTGAAGAATACCGGAGTCAAGCATCCAACTCGACCACCATGACTGGTCACAGGTACGGTCTGGCTGAAGACCTAAAACTTAGCGCTAGTCGGGGGCAACCCGAAATTGATTTATTTCTTTGTATTTTTTTTGTTTTGTTTATTATTTTTTCTAGCTTTAAACACCGGATGCAAATACTCAAGTGTGGGGAAGCTCATGGATTTTTAGGAGCATAAAGGAATGTATGTGTGGGTAGCTTTACTTATCTGTGTTGACCTATAACCACCATATACTGCTAATGAGGAATCTTTTATCATCTATGATCAGGTCCATGTACTTTTCCCATATCTTATAGCTTTGCTACTTAGGTGTCATTTAGTAGAATCATGGTAGGCATAATGCGTATTGGAAAGTTAGCATTGTAACTTCACTTGGGTAAAGGTTAGGATGTTTGATAGTACCCTTATTTCACTAAACAATTTTAAAATTTACAATGAGGACAATGTAAGGTTAAGTATGGGGAAGAGGGGAAAGTTGAAAATTAAGAAAAAAATATTGATTGAACAAAAGGTTTCAAAATGCCCCTAAAGTGACTTATTTAGGCATGAAAGTTTAGTTTTTTCAATGTAAATCATGAAAATATGTTTAACCTATGCACAAGGAAAGGTCCTTGGTCATGACTATCTTACTAGAAAAAAAACAATTTCCTAAAAATTGATTGAGATGTTTAACTGAGTAACAAGCTAGATAGTGGACTTTTATGCATGTTTTCGCATCCTTAACCTGTTCACCATTTTTTGTGAGGATTGAGCCTATACATGAGCTTAGAACATCAATAGGTTATTGTTCATTTTCCTTTCATGTGTGTTTACATAAACGATAGTATCATTCTAGAACTTGCATAATTGATACGTTTCGAGATCATGAACCAAATTGTTGTACATATATGATTAAGGCATTAGGATGAACCTTTGTTTTATTATCCTTTTTCAATTGTATTATTATACCCTAAAATGACCCCCTAGTTGCCACTTGAGCCCCAACCTCTTCATTTGTTTACACTAGAATCAACCCATTAGCCTTTTCAAACCTTTTTAATTTTGAAACCCTTGTTATGAAATCTGATAAGCATTACTTGAATTTTTTATATAATATTATTAGAAGTAGTGAAGTGTTAGATATAATCATTATTCAAAAAAAGGGAAATGATGGGTCAAAATAACCACAATATCAATGTCATGGTCAGTGATAATAATGTTGAATGCGGATCAAGTTTACCCTAAATTCACTGTGTAGTGGTGAGTTATTGTTTAGTATGTCAACATTCTTATTTGTATTTCATTATCTTTAGCCACTCCAAATTCCTTATCCCTACCTAAACCCTAAGCCTTACACCACAACCTTTCAAACACCTTTTGATATGCACATGGTTTGTGTAAATTGGTTGAGTTACAATCATTGAGCCTATGGTAATTATGAGTTGTTGTTGGTTGAGAGTACTACACTGATATACTAGCACACTTTTTGCTAGACCAGATACTAAACCGAGAAGGGTGAAACTTGTGAGAGGTGAGACGACATGCATTGGGAAGATTAGAAAGCTTGTTGGGCTTGATTAGATAGATCATAATTCAAGGAGTAATATCTTTGTTTACAAACCTATAGCTTGATATATGAAACTGTGAGTTGGGTATGACTTGGGACCTTAGCTAATAGAAGTTAAATATGAGGTTGGATCATATTTGTCAAATGATAGTCATATTGTTATGAGTGAGTTTGCTTAGGGGCAAGCAAATGATAAGTGTGGGGATGTGATGCATTCATGTTGTGTATGTGTTTAAAGTGTTTAAATGTATGCTTTTAACAAGATTTTCCTATCAAGCATAATCACATTTATGAATCCAAGGATCACAATCAGGAATTATCAGTGTCGGTTGTAGGCAAGTCAACATTTGCGGAATCAACGTTGGCTTGGTTTAATTGTTTTGTAGTAAATTTCAATATCAATAAAGATTCAAGAACACACTAAAAGAAATAAAGTTAATGAATAATATGTATTTCTTTAAAACATGTTAATGATTACAAATAATGAATGAATGATATTAAATTTTTATGATGAATGATGCGACGGCTGCTAGGCTTTGATTGTGATTGATGTGATGTTTTCTGTTTGTGGAATTGTTGTAATGCTATTGTTGTTGCCGTCAAAAGCCCCATGATTCGAAACCTAGGATCCATTTGTATAGACAATGATGTATCTGTTTTAGGAAACACTAGATCTCTTGGGATTTGAATTGTTTCTGTTAAGGAATCATCGGATTTCTTGGGATTCGCATAACTGCCTTGTTGACTTGTTTACTTGTAACACTGTATTATACAAGTGTTTGGACTCCGCAGGAATAGTGACTTCCGTAGATGTTTTGTTCTTCCATAGAAGTCTTGTTCTTCCATAGATGTTTTGTTCCTCCGAAGCAATCTTGTTCTTCCGAAGCAATCTTGTTCTTCCAAAGCAATCTTGTTCTTTCGAAGCAATCTTGTTCTTTCGAAGCAATCTTGTTCTTCGAAGCAATCTTGTTCTTCCTAAGCAATCTTGTTCTTCTGAAGCAATCTTTTTCTTCCACCCTCAGTGCTGGTTGTTCATACGCAGAAGATCTTTGGATGCATTTTACTTGCAAGAAACATATCTACGGAAGAACAAAATGTTCATCCGTAGATGTTTCTTACACTTGGTCAATTTCTGAAATTGACGAAGTATAATGTTTGTACCTGCAACTATACATAAATCAACACACATATAAATGGGTTAACCTATATATATAATGCATACACAATAATGAATTACAACCATTCATTATAGATATTAATTCAAGTACTAAGCCTATACAAAAGGACTAGATCTACTGATCCTAGACCTAACAATACTCCCCCTTAGGATTAGATACTTGTGATCAGTTCTTCAAAACTGAAAGTTCTTTTAATCTTGCCACCATCCTTTTGTTAAAGTATGATACTGCATCCTTTTGATCATCGTACTTGTACTTGATCTCCATTCTGCATATCCTTTGTAAAGTCTCAAAACTTAGGCCCAAAATGTCTTCTACAGTGGTGAGTGTTTCCACTACACTTTCTTTGTGCACTATCTCGAGCTCATCTTCCTCTAAGATTCTTAATTCTGAAACTTCTTCAATGTTGGCTCCTTTCAGCAGCCCCGCATCATTTCTTCTTCTATTGTATGCTTTCGCTTATAGTTTATCCACCACTTGAATCATGTGCATATATAAGCATAGATCATTCTGTGATCTTTCATCTGATAACTTTGGAAAGAACTTTTCATGCAGGTATGATATATAGCTGGGGTGTAGCAGTTTGATTTCTACTGGGACAAAAGTTCTTATCTTTTCACCATTCTTCTCCTCAGCATTCATTAGTAGCACCATTTCTTTTGTCTTCTCCACATATCCCCACTCAGTTATAGGAATAGTGTATTGATTTCCTGCTATGACTTTGATGGCTGTTGTTTTTCTGTTTGAGTATCCAACCCTCCTTAAGAGTTCATCATCAACCATAGTAGAGGAGTTGATGTTTGATCTTTTTCCTTTTTGAAGTCTTTTCTTATGTTCAGAATCTTCCCTCTTAGCCTCCTTCAGTACATAATCTACAAATCTTGTTTTCATCATACCCATTGATACGAAAAAGTCTCTTCCTCTTGGATGGATTGGATAGTTTGAGATGATCAGACTTTGCAGGTCTTTGATGTCTCTCCCAGGAAGTCTCGGTAATGTTTCTACATCATGGAAGTATTCAATTCTTCTAGATGTCCTCTTAATGATAGCACAATCCCATTCTTGATCATATTTCCATGCCATGATTCTGTTTTCTTCCAGAGAGGATGGACTAGTAATGTGGTCAAAAAATTCTATTAATGTAGACTTCTTCTCTGTGATTTCTCTGACTGTTGTTCCCAATGGCCACACTTTGCCAGGAATGATTGCTCTTGGTTCTCTGATCAGTTTTTTTCCTTTGTGCTGATCTTTAGATACAACAATTATAGGATCAACAGGAAGTTTGCTTTGTTGCTCATAAGATGGGTGTGGAGCTTCAGTTTTGAATCTGACTCCATCTGACTCCAGTATCAAGTTCAACAGACATTACATGTTCAATCATTCTTCTCAGCTCAGCAATACTTCTTCCTTTAAGCTTATGACCCTTATAGTTGCGGCCCTGTAGCCAACATACCATATTGTACTTGCTCAGTTTTGTTGTATCACAGTTACCTAGATCTTTCTTGATTTTCTGAATGGCTTGAAAAGTGGTGAATGCTTCATAGTCACAATTTGGAATTATGAACCTAGCAAGCTCAAACTCTTTCAGCATATCTTTCATCTCAGTCAAGTTCATTTTTTCAACCATGTCAAATAGGAACCCATGATTGATCAGTGTCATAAACACAGATGACTCGGGCCTCTCTTCCATAATGTCTTTTGTTGTAAGAAGAACATTAGTCTTTGATTCTTCTTGAGCTTTGTTAGATTCATCTTCAATCAACTCTTTCCATTTAGCATCACTCTCAATTTCATCTTCATCATGAGTTACTTGCTTTAATGGTGACACATCCACTGAAGGAGTGTGTTCTGAAGATGTATGCCTTGACTTCTTTGGAGTCTCTTCAATATTGATTGTTTGTATATTTGTTGAACCCAAATACTTCCTTTTTCTTGAGTATTGAATAAGTTGCTTTGAAGTTCCAGCAGGTTTCTTTAGTTGCTCTGATTCAATAGCATATATCTTCATCTTCAGCTGATCGATCTCTTCTTTTTTTCTTCTCAACAAAGTTGATTGATCATAGAGAGACTCATTCATTTGATCAACCTTCAGCCTTAGCTTTTTATTTTCAATATTCTCATTTTTTTCTAAGTCTTTAATTTCTTTAACCAACTCATGCAACGCATCAATCACTTCATTGTTTTCTTGAATGTTCTCCCTTAATCTTTTCAGACTTGATTCTTGCTTCACCTGCTGATCATCTTTTACTTTCATCATCCCCTTCAACTCTTGAATTCTTTTCTTTCTATTGTTAGACTTCAGAACAAGCTTGTTGTATTCAGCAACCAGATAACTCTTGTTGACAGGGATATCAGTATCACTTAGATCATCTTCATTGTAGGCAATCACATCAACATAGTTTGCCTCTTCTTCTTCTTCCTGATGTTGAGAAGCAATCTCATCATCATTTACTTCTTCATAGGCTACACTTGCTGAGCTTGAACTAACCTCAATAGCTTGATCTTCCGGTTCTTGATGTGGTTGTTGTTGTTGATGGTCAGTGATCGGAGAGACTAGTTTAGTTTCATTTAAGAGTATAGGGATTCAATTTTGGTTAACAAAAGTTGAACTGTACTTGCTTGTGAGGCTAACTCTGTCTCCCCAGTGTATATGCTCTCAGTGGATGAATTTTATGGATTTGGAGGTTGTTGAAAAAGTTGCATTTGAAGATGATTTGGTGATAGAGGGTGAATTAGAGAGATAGGTTCTATGTTTTGGCTGGCTGGTGATTGTGGTTGGGGTGTTTGTTGTTGATTTGGTGATAGAGGGTGAATTAGAGAGATAGGTTCTATGTTTTGGTTGGCTAGAGAATTTGGTAAGGATGGTTGAGGTTGATGATGTATGGGTGATATATCTGGTGAGTGAGTGTCTTGAACAGAGTTAGTTGATGAGACCTCCTGTTGATCTTCCCACACAAGCTCTTGAGGAATGTTTGCATGAGCATCTACCACATGATCAAACATGGGCATGTCTCCTTCTTCATATTTCCCAGATAGTTTATTCAGTAAGGATCTGCCAAGGTGTGCTTAAACGAACACACCACCATCCATAGTAGTTCCAGGAAGATCAACATTAATGATTAGTTGTAGAAACCTTGGAAACATATACATCTTGTCAGCTTTCTATACTTTGATGTGATCACATAAGCAGTTGAAGATGTACTTTGAGTAATTGTAGGTTCTTCCCTCAAAAACACCAATAATGCCTGAAGAGATATGCCTTGAAAATCTATGAAGTCCAGATTTTCTGTTTGAGATGCACTTAAGATAAGTGTGGAAGAGAAATCTGTACGGCTTGTAGAGTCTTCCTTTCTTGATTTCTCCCTTCTCAAAATCACCATCATACCCCATCAGGAGAAAAACTTTCTCTATGTATTCATTTTCGAACACATCTGGATAACCAGCTTCTACATCTCCCAACTCAAGAACCCTTCTTATTGTCTCTTCATCGTCTCTCAGTCTTTGGTTCTTCACATCAGCCACAATAACATGGCCATCTTCCTCTATTTGGGCGGAGTTCCAAAAATCAGTGATGTGCGCTTGGTGAATCACAGGCTCTGCTAATAAGGCATAGAACAACCTAGATTTTCTTAGATATCAGATAATATCTTAACACCCTTCTGAAACAGGGTCGTCTGGGTTTAAGAAAGCACACACATTGTGCTCTCTCGCAAATCGATTATCCATCTTGAAAACAACGGATTAAGAACACAGATATATGTTTGTTTAATGTTTTGATTTGGTAAAATTTGAATGTTATAGAAGGGGGACAAGTTTGTTGAGAGTGTGTTTTTCTAGGTCTGAAAAAGTGAATTGAAAAAGCAAATAATGAATTTTGAAGTCAAACAACATCATTTATACTCTCAAACACATTAATTTTCCCACATTAATGAAGTGGAACCCTCAACAAATTCTTCCGCAGATCATCTACGGATCACATAAATCATCTGAGGATGTCTTAACGACATCTGCTAATGAAGTATAACTTACATTTTTCACAAATTACCAAACTATGAAATTAAATTATATTTGTTGATCTTTGCTCATTCGTAGTTTACCAATCTACGGATAAACATTTAAATTTTCAACACTAAAGCTTCTGCTAATGCTTAAGATGGCACAATGCAGAGAAATATTGTTGTATGGTCCAAAGCCATTGCTTAGAACCATTTATTGCTTTTGGACCTTGTTGACTTTGTATTGATGAAAATTTAGCACAAGAAAGTTTAAAATGATTTTAAAGAAAATTCCATGCATCCAGGAGCTAAGATGGTGCTTAGATTCCAATTCCTTCAAATTGATCATGAAATAGAAAAAGCTATTAATTGATAAACTTAACTTCAAGAATTCTACTCCCCCTAAATTTGTGATTAATGATGACATTAAGCATTTATCATAAATTTCTAAGAAGAATAGCATGAGTGACATTTAACTTTATGACGATGCTTAGACATATATACACATATGATGGGATCATACTATAATACTAAGCCTATTCCTGATGAGTTATTTTGTTTAATTGATACCTGAACAAAGTTCTAATTGCACGTATATTGTCCACTTAAATCCATACAAGAGCTCATGTATCAACTAGGCAAGCTGTTTATCATGTTTTCATATTGATTTGGAAATAACTGTTATGGGCTTCACATTCAATTCACAAAGATTTTATCCTCCCTTTGCAAGTCAAATCATCACTTTTCACACATAACCACTATGTACTTTAAGTTATAAGTTCTATCTTCAGATGCATTTGGCATCTCATTAATTCAATGATGTAAAAGCTCTAGATTAATATACAATTGATCACATAGGATTATTTTGAGAGCTTAGATATTATTATCATCAGGTCACTAGGTCTTTACTCACGTAAAACAGAGGTGCCTTTAACCCAGGTTTTTGTTCACACAAAATAGAGGGATGATGAGGATCAAGATCTTTTCACCTTTTGTAACTGAAATTCAGTATGGTGATCATACACCCAAGTCTTTCTTCACACAAAATAGAGGGAGTATGATTTACAAAGATAGATGTTATAAAGTGTTGGTACATAGTGTGTTTAGATGAGTGATTTGGTCACATCAGAATAAGACTCACTTTGTATTCTCAAAATGAAGTTTCCCACAAACAATCACTTAGCATTATGTTTGGCATGCACTCAGTGTAGTTTCCACTCAAGATGAATCTACTCACATATCAAGAAACTTGCTTAGATTTATTGTTATTTATGAATTCAAGAATAAGCAAAGATATAGTGTACTATCATTTCCCAAGCAT
>BJCM01210171.1:0-10393 GCA_018326385.1 Flaveria bidentis | reverse complement strand
CATGTTTATATGTAATGTAAATAGTTATGTTTTTTTATTATTATGGTTATGTCTTGATTACTAACTAATGTTTGATGTGTTGAATGTTTAAATCAAGCAGACCCATAGTTTCAAAGGGACGAATACGATGTTGAACCCCTTCAGCAGGTCAAGACTCAACTAACCATGATTCTTGATCTGCAAGGGATTGTCAGGAGATCAGTGAGTTACACCCCTGAAGAAGGGGAAATTATTCACAACCTCACTGACGAACAAATTGCTGAAATGTTCAAGCTTAATCCCGATGAGATTATAAAAGACGCTCCAACCTTTGAAGTAGCAAGTGACGACGAGCTGAACGACATTGATGAGATGGAGATCGAGGACGTCACAGCAGAACATTATCCCGAGTACGCTGACAAAGAGGGAAATGTGGTCCCCAATCTGGGTGATTCTCTAGTCGGTGATACATTTGAGATATTGGATAAGATGGAGCAAGAATCTAAGAAGATTGAAGAACAAGCCCAAGCCTCAAACGCCGATGTGGATATCAGAAAGGCTGAATGGGCTGCATGTTTTGAGGAGATCCGAGCACAATGTGCTGCTCCTAAACCGAATGTCTACACAAAGCTCTACAAAGTGAAGAAACATCACAAGGTGTCAGGCAAGATTATCGCGTGGGCTCATTTTGATGATCTTAACGTATACACGGTAAAAAGAGAGAAGGGTATTGAGTACTTTAGATTCCTGCATGATCTGAAGTCTTTACCTGGTTTTGAGCTCAACCAACTCGCTAAATTGAAGCTACTATATACTGACCCGAGGAAGATGTTAGGCTGGTTTGAGGCTGCCCTGAAGAAAGAGTACCACACCAGGTGGGTCAACTTCAAATCTCAACAACCTACGAGGTATATCAGACATTCTGAAGTTGATCCCATAACTGGAAAGCCCAAGATAATGTTGAAGTGGACTCCCCCAAGAACAATGTCAAGAATCCCTCTCAGGGAAATACCACAGGACTTCACTCCACACTTTAAATGGTGGTACTATGATTGGAGGACAAGGGAAGCGGTCATAGTTCTGAACAAAGAGGGCAAAATGGATACTATCAGGGTATTTGACCCGATGTGGCTCACTAACTTGTCTGCTGATGATGTATACACATTATACAAGTGGCCACTATTCTATGACACACAAGATATTGTACAAGCCCTCCAATTCCTAAATGTGATACGACTCTGTTTTGTGTTTGAGATACACACAGGAGTCACAAGAGAGGAGAGGTACAAGAGGTACGATGAGGTTATGAAGAAGGTAAGACATTAGATAGATCTAGGTCCAAGGGGGAGTTTGTTGAGACATATGTACCTAGATTCTGATCTGAATATAATATGTCTTTATTGTCTTACACTTATGTAATCATTGGGTACTTAATTAAATACAAATATTTGGTTGTGTTTATAATGTTTAATATTTCATTAATGAGTTGTTCAACGCATATTGACTTGATTATATAGGTTTGTGTTTATAATGTTTAGATTCCCGCATGATCTAAAGTCTTTACCTGGTTTTGAGATCAACCAGCTCGCTAAATTGAAGCTACTATATGCTGACCCGAGGAAGATGTCAGGCTGGTTTGAGGCTGCCCTGAAGAAAGAGTACCACACTAGGTGGGTCAAATTCAAATCTCAACAACCTACGAGGTATATCAGACGTTCTAAAGTTGATCCCATAACTGGAAAGCCCAAGATAGTGCTGAAGTGGACTCCCCCAAGAACAATGTCAAGAATCCCTCTCAGGGAAATACCACAGGACTTCCTCCACACTATAAATGGTGATACTATGATTGGAGAACAGGGGAAGCGGTCATAGTTCTGAACAAAGAGGGCAAAATGGATACTATCAGGGTATTTGACCCGATGTGGCTCACTAACCTGTCTGCTGATGATGTATACACATTATACAAGTGGCCACTGTTCTATGACACGCAAGATATTGTACAAGCCCTCCAATTCCTAAATGTGATACGACTCTGTTTTGTGTTTGAGATACACGCAGGAGTCACAAGAGAGGAGAAGTACAAGAAGTACGATGAGGTTATGAAGAAGGTAAGACATTAGATAGATCTAGGTCCAAAGGGGAGTTTGTTGAGACATATGTACCTAGATTCTGATCTAAATATAATGTCTTTATTGTCTTACACTTATGTAATCATTGGGTACTTAATGAAATACAAATATTTGGTTGTGTTTATAATGTTTAATATTTCATTAATGAGTTGTTCAACGCATATTGACTTGATTATATAGGTTTGTGGTTGTTAGAATTAATATAAATAATTTTATGACCATTAATACATTCAAACTTAATAACATGAAGTCATCATGCGAATGGTCCATGCTAATGGACCATACGCATGAACAACTTCATACGAATGACTCAGTCGCACGACTGAACCAGGAGACTGGATCTGTCGTATGATTATAACATGAGATTGGCTCAATCGCACGACTGAATACTCAGTCGTGCGAATGGATCAACCGCATGGCTCAATCGCACGAATGAACCATGCTCATGGTTCAGTCGCCCGAATGAGCAACCCTAACCTATAAATACCACCTAATTCGTGGAAAAACAAAAAGGCATTCAATCCACTTCAACTCCAGACGTACCCTAGCCGTCCAGAAGCCTCTAAGTTCGTACTCCAAGTTCATAGAATGCGGTAGATCGATTCGTAATCGACTCTTCATGTTAGATTCAATACGTTATTGTTTCTACGTGCGTTCTCACTGATTGGATCACCAATCAAATAGGATTCCGCACTATTTGGTTTGTTAAATAGTTGGTGATTCGTTCAAATACCAGGTCCTAACAGAATCAGTTAGTAATCCGTACCTAAACGGTCCTAACAAGTGGTATCAGAGCCTTGGCTCGTGATTTTGCGTGTGATTCAATCGGTTTTGGTGTAAAGCTCACGTTTTTCATCAAAAACACCATCGTTTTGGAAAAAACAGTGTTTTCAGTGTCTCCAGATCAAAAAGTTCACGTTTTTTTGCTTAAGACAAATTAGGGTTTGTGAAAAATCATATTTTGGTGTCGAAGTACCAAAAATCATCGAATTTTCAAATCCAGTAGCCTCAGTCGCACGATCGGCTCAATCGCACGACTGAAATCAATCATACCTCCCATACGCACGATTGAACTCAGTCGCTCATCCTTTCGTACGACTGGACACCCCATTCTCATAGTTCATTCGCGTCTGTTCACTCGCACGATTGACTCATCCACATTGATTCAATCACACGATTGATTCATCCGCACTAGTCCATCTGTACGATTGACCCAATCACATCTCTCCATTCGCACCAGTGAAACAGTTGTGTTCAAACTCTCTAAGTATAAAGAAATGGAAGATCTGTACTCAGCGTTTATTGCAGGTAGGGACTCACGTATCCAGAACTTGTTACTTCTGGAAAATGAGATTGGGAATCACAATAAGCCGCCTAAGCTTATAATGTTAGACGATTACCCACAATGGAAGCAAAGGTTTGAAAGTTATCTAAATAGTGTTGATCCCAATTTGTGGGAATCAATCGAGACTGGTTATAGTATGCCAGTTGGTGCAGATGGCGTGAAACTCACTCTAGGCGGCATGACATATAGCCAGAAGGTAAAGTATAATGTTGAGAAGAAGGTATATGCCCTGTTAACTCAGTTGATACTTAAGGATATATTCCACCAATTTTCTGAAAATAAACAGGCAAAGAAATTATGGGAAGCTCTGGAAAAACGATATGACGATAATGCATCGTTAAAAGCTCTAAAGGCTAAGGCTTTGAAGAAGGAGTTTGAT
This sequence comes from Flaveria bidentis, assembly GCA_018326385.1. Taxonomy (NCBI): domain Eukaryota; kingdom Viridiplantae; phylum Streptophyta; class Magnoliopsida; order Asterales; family Asteraceae; genus Flaveria; species Flaveria bidentis. Next base: position 6,561 of record BJCM01210171.1, on the reverse strand, counting down.
AACTTCTCATCGATGGGTAAGGAGAGCTTGGATGATGTCATAGACCGCTTCTACCATTTAATGAGTGAGTTGCACACTCATGGGGTTACAACGTCAATGGAAGATAAGGTATCAAGCTTTGCTGATGGTCTGCCAGAGAAGTGGGACTCGTTTGTGTCTAATTTGAGACAGAACAATTTACTGGCTAAACTAGACATAAACAACTTCTATCTAAAAATTGAGGGAGGAGGAACTAAGGATGAAGTAAAGGTCTCAGAAAGGATATTACAATCAGAACCCGTCTCTATATAATTCAACTTCCACCTTTAAAAGCTCAGGAGCACCACTTCAAACTGCATTTGTGTCAAGTTCAGCAGCTCCTCCGCAAGCCTCTACTTCAAGATCTGAAACGTTAGGGTCATCGAGCACCCAATATAGTACCTAAATCAAATGTTACGAAGTTAAAGACCGAGAATCTAGGGAATATAACTTTGGATGGTTCAAAGGAGCATATGGACCTCTTAGTTGCGGTTGTTCATTCTTATGATGGTCTTGTTGCTGGAAAGATCGGAAATTGCCACCTCGCTAATGAGGATTATGAACAGGTGGATGGGAATTAATTGGAAAAAATGGAAATTATGTGAGCATTGGCAAGTGCTCTTCGAAGAGCCAAGAATTTTTTGAAGAAGACTAGACAAAACTTGATAGCTACAAAGGATACAACCTTTGGTTTCGACAAAACCAAAGTTACTTGTTTCAACTGTGGAGAAAAGGGTGTGTGAAGCCCAAGAAGACAAGTAACGATAATCCTTTCTCATCATTCAACCGTAAATACAAACCCACAAGTGAAGCTGCATCATCAAGCAAAGATCCTAAGGCTTTGACTGCATAAGATGACGAAGGTCTAGATTGGCCCTTGCGTTTTGTATCCTCGGGTGAATCCAACATTGCTAATGTTGAAGTATTGGATGATGACACGTCAAGCGAAGGTGATATAGTAGTTGAAATAGTAATGTCAGATCATGAAGATACTACTAATGTGGTCACTCACCTGAATGAAGAAGGTACCAGCATAACATGTTCAGAATCACAAGCACCCGAACAGTCCAACTCTGCGATGATGGTTGGTTCAACCGAACCTTCTCAAATAACTACCACAGACCAACTTTTTGATAATCATGCTTGTACTGTATGTAATAAATTTAGAGATAGCATAGATTCAAAATTTGATATGTTATTAGAACACAATGATAGCTTAGTAAATGACTTGCAACTGTGCACAGAGGCTAACCGGATTTTAAAACAAAATAAGCACATTTATAAAGAAAAAATAGAGCTTTTAAATAAACAACTAAGAGAAACCGAAGCTATTGCTTTTAACCAAGCAAATGACATAAAGTTCTATTTAAACTCCATAGAAGAAACTAAGAACGAAAAAGCAGTTTTGGAAGTTTAAGTAAAGTCATTAAAACAAACACTACACAGTTGGACAAGTTCTTCTCATATAGTACAACATTTAGTGAGAGAATGAAACAATGGGGAGGGGTTGGGATACAAAGTAGTTCCACCACCACATGAGACAGTGTTAAATGCTAAATGTAGACCAGTAAATAACAACCCTATCAAGGATCATGTGGTAACCACTCCTCTAGTGAGTGATCCAGATTCCACGAGTACATCGGAGGAATCTGCCCCTAAACCGAAGGAGGCCACTTTAAAATCTAAAGGTAAGATGCCTATCGTTAATTTGGATCAGAAATTTGAGAGGGTTAAGGTAAAGTCAGGTTCAACCACGTCTAATTCTGAACCTAAAAAGACCAAACAAGTTGACCAAACACGTGCATCATGTCTAAGTCCAAATAAATAAAAGGGTAAAGATGTTAAAATAGTTCAAACAATTAATTCTGTTAAAGAATTTAAAACATCTAAACAAGAAGTGATAAAAACCAAACAGATTAAAGTCATACCTTTGTCATACACGCCCCCACAGAAACAGTTCCACCAACGTTTAGAAAGTAGATCATGCTATAACTGTGGAAAGTATAGACACATCGCTTCTCATTGTCCTTACTATCAGACACTAAGGAAGAAAGTTGAACTTCATGACACTAAACCAAGTTCTTTGAAACGGAGCTCTATTACTCCACCAAAAAGGATTAGTGAACATAAAGTTCAAACTGTAAGCCAATCATCTGTTTATCACAAACAGGCCTTACACAAAACTAGCTTATGGAAAGAAAAGTCAAATACAGTGTTTGATAATGAGAACAAGAAGAAAATAGACCTTCCCTCACCCTCTAATAGACAGTGGGTAGAATTTATGATGTGTGATGCCTCTAGGTCACCCAAGCCAGTTAAGGCTTGGGTCCCTAACATAAACTAATCATTTCCTTTAAATGTGCAGGGTGTTCGCTATAGTGCCTCTACAAATACCTGGATTGTTGATAGTGGAACATCAAGGCACATGACTGTGAACTTGTCTCTCCTTTCAAAATTCAAAAAAATTAAAAGAGGACATGTTTCGTTTGCTGGAAATAAAGGAGGCTACATCACAGCTCAAGGGGAAGTGGGAAACAAGAAAGTGAAGATTGATAAGGTAAACTATGTTCAAAAACTTCAAAATAACTTACTTTCTTTCTCCCAAATCTGTGACAAAGGCTTTACGGTAGTCTTTGACAAAAAGAAGTGCTATGTGTTGAAGAAGGAATATGTAATCCCGGAGGACCATTTCTTGATGTCAGCTTCAAGATATAATGATTTATATGTCTTGGATCTATCAAAGGCCTCCACAACTGATCATCAAGTACAATGCTTCTTGTCAAAGGCAACAGAGAAAGGCTCATCTCCTGGCATAGGAGAATGGGACATATAAATACCCGGAAGATGAATCACTTGATCCAAAATAATCTAGTGCGTGGAGTAAACGTTAAGAACTTCCAACTACCAGATTTTTGTGTCACTTGTAAGAAAGGAAAACAGACCAAGAAGGCTCATAAGGCTAAGAAAGTAAATTCCATTGAGTTGCCTCTTGAGCTTCTTCACATGGATTTGTTTGGTCCAGTCAGTACGAGAAGTATTGCTGGCGACTTGTACTGCTATGAGTTACGGATGATTACTCAAGATTCTCTTGGGTGATGTTTCTAAAATCCAAATCAGAGAAATATGAATCATTCAAAGAGCTAGTAACTACATTGGAGTCACTCTACAAGCTGAAGGTAAGACAAGTTCGATCAGACAACGGTACCGAGTTCAAGAACCAATGGATGGAGGCATTCTGCAAAGAAAAGGGAATTGTACATGAGTTCACATCTGCCTACACTCCTCAAATGAATAGAGTTGCTGAGAGAAAGAATCACAACTTGATAGAGACAACCCGGATGATGCTAGCAGACTCGAAACTGCCCATTCAATTCTGGAAATAAGGTCGAGGCCAATGCATGTTACAACCTAAATCGAGTCCTCATGGTAAAGCGTTATGGTAAAACGGGTTACGAGTTACTGCAATGACGTAAATCTAATCTAGAGTACCTCGAACCATTTGGAGCACCATGTACTCTTCTGAAGAAAACTCAGTCAGGGAAGTTTAGCAAGAAGTCTGAAGAAGGAATATTTCTAGGATACAACAAACCGAATAAGAGAGTATACAATAACTCAACGGGTTAAGTAGAAGTGTGGTGTAATGTAGACGTTCAGAGATACACCACCCCCTTGCTGGCAAAGGACCCGCATTCTTCTTCGACTATGATGGGTTAGCAACCAAAATGATGTATGATGTCTTAAATACACCATCATAAGACTCAACAACATTAGGTTCGCAAGGTGAGTCTTCTAGTCATTCAGGGGGAGCACTGGAAGTAAGTGACTCTTTCCCTGATGATGAAGACGTGGAGAATGATCAGGTGGATCAGGCAGAACAGGTTCCTACTACTGCAAGTACACACATATCTAATATTGATGCCTCTGACACTTCGGAACTTCACATCCCCACTACCTCAGATATCAAACCTGCTGTTCACAATCTCGATAATAAGGTAGTGGTTCCCACCACTCTTGGATCACGCTTACATGTTTATCATCCTCTGGACAATGTCATTGGAGATGTCAGATCAGGAGTTAAGACAAGAAATCAGCTCTACTCAGCTGATTATGCCTCACTGATGGAAAATAGGTATCTTCACGATGGTGCGTATTGATGTTTTGAAAGAAGAACTTCTTCAGTTCAAGAAGTTAGGCGTATGGACACTGGTGGATAGACCTAAAGGTTCTAAGTTCATTGGCACTAAATGGGTTTTGAAATGTAAGAAAGATGACCAAGGAGTCATTATAAGAAACAAGGCTCGATATGCAGTTCAAGGATTTTGACAAGTCGAGGGGATTGATTACAATGAAGTCTTTGCACCAGTGGCAAGAATGGAAGCAATCCATATCTTCCTAGCCTATGCATCTTACATGAAGATCAAACTCTATCAACTGGATGTAAAGAGTGCATTTCTTCATGGTGAAATCTGGGAGACAATGTATGTCAGTCAACCCAAAGGATTTGAGGATTTCTTATCATCGGGACAAAGTTTACAAGCTAGACAAGGCTTTCTATGGGCTCAATCAAGCCCCAAGAGCATGGTATGAAAAACTCTCGACTCATCTTGTGAAACACGGATTTCGCATAGGAGTGATTGACTGTACACTTTTCATCAAAGAAAATGATGGTGACTTACTGCTTGTTCAAATTTATGTTGACGACATAATCTTCAGTTCCAAAAACAAAGGACTATGTAAAGAATTTGAAGTAGTAATGAAAGCTAAGTTTGAGATGAGTGCCATGGGAGAGATGAAGTTCTTTCTTGGGTTATAGGTGGATTAGACACCAAAGGGCATATTTCTACATCAGACCAAGTATGTAGGTGATATTCTAAGTCGGTTCGATATGGAGAATGCTTCCGCTGCTGGGACTCCACTTGCTACAAACCATGACGTAGCAGTCGACGAAAATGGTGATCTGGTGGATGCCACTATGTGCCGAGGAATGATCGGATCCCTCATGTACCTCACTACCTCCAGACCTAATATCATGTATGCGACGTGTCTCTGCTCCGGATATCAAGCAAAACCGAAAGTCAACCATCTCATAGGCGTCAAAAGGATATTTCGTTATCTGAAGGGCACTCTAACACTTGGATTGTGGTACCCTTATAACGATAACTTTGAGCTTACATCATACAGTGACTCGGATTACGGCGGCTGCAAAATGAACTATAAATCAACTTCAGCAGGATGTCAATTCTTTGGGAGATGCTTAGTCACATGGCAGTGTAAGAAGCGGACATCAGTTGCTCTGTCAACTTGCGAAGCTGAATACGTTGCTGTTGCAAGCTTCTGTTCACAAATCATCTGGATTCAACAGCAAATGTGGGACTACGGTTTGAAATTCTCTAACACTCCTATACTTGTTGATAATTCTGCTACTATAGCTGTAACTAAAAATCCGGTCCAACATCCTAAGACCAAACACATCGGCATTAAATATCACTTTATACATGATTGTTTTGAAAAGAATTTAATCGATGTTTTTAAAATTAATATGGATTTTCAACGCGCTGACCTCTACATAAAAGCTTTTGATAAACCATATTTTTATATGTGTTAGAGGTCAATGGCGTTAAAAAGAAAAGTGAAGTGATTTCAGACGATGACAGTACTTAGTCCGACACGTAGATTTAATTTTTTATTTCTAATTTTCTTTTTTTAATTTAATTTAATTTATTTTATTTTATTTTTTCTCCTATTAAAATTCTAAACGCAAAAACATTTTCGGTTTTAGAATTTTAGGGGGAGAATAGGTTAAATTAGTATTAAATTAGTTGCTTTAATTTCAGTACTAAAAAAACGAGGAAGGAGGACAGTCTAGCTAATAGAAATGAGATCGTATCCGTGATACTGATTCAATGCCTATGGAAAATGATAGTAAATGGGAACACAGAGTTTGGGACTTTAAAAGAATGAAATTGTTTAAGATGCAAAATTCGAAGTATAAGTCTAAGAAGTCTAAGCAACATAAAAGGAAAAATGATAGTAAACTAGTTGTTACCAAGGTAACACAGAGAAAGTAGACCTAGAGGTTGCTAGACTATTAGATCATATGTCGGTAGATTCAACACAATAGATAAGTAGACCTCGTTGGTGATTTCAAGTTCAAACTAAGTTGTTCAACAAGCTGTGAGTTTCATATTCAACACAATCAAACAAAGTTCCAATAAGGGGTGACGAGCAAAATAAACGCCAAAAATGTGTGCGGATGACCATAATAATGAGCAAAGCACATGAAAATCGCAAAAAGAAATCAAGCTAATAACCTATGTTGTTGGTGTGATCTTTGCAAAAAGAATATAATTGCTCAAACAAGAAGATAGGTTGTGTGCATCTGTGCTGTGTGGTGGCACTGACCTGAGGATAAGCATAACCTAAATATTCTAGAATTCATTGTTGTTTGCACCTCTCTGCTGTGCGGTGGCACTAACATGAGGCTTAGCATCTCTTTGAAAGCTCTAGAATAGTTTCTTCTTGAATACTACCCGTAGACCGCTC
>BJCM01210170.1:0-10987 GCA_018326385.1 Flaveria bidentis | reverse complement strand
TCGTTTAATATTTGTTCACTAGTCTAGTAATAATTCTTATAAAATGAAACCATATTTATTATTCCACATATGTTGCCCAACTTAGGCTAACTCTAGAATTATTGAAACCTTTAGTTACTACTTAACTTACTATTTTAAAATTTTCCAAAACTGATAACAATAGATATCTTGTTTCTTAACTCATAAATTTCAACATTAATAATAATTTCTCAATAACTATTGTATATATAACTATATATTTTTCTTAGAGACGGACTCACGCTCTATCAACTTTTTACATTCAGAAAAAGTATCACACACAGACACACTCTATACTATGAAAGATAATATTAGAATAAATTATACATTATAATGAAAACATTTGAAATTATCTATATCATTTGTTATATAAACCAGAATTGTGAAACTTAAGGCTCATGCGTGTTATTTACTTGGGGCGCATGATCACTTGGGAGGAATAATGTAATTCTTGGCTTTGAAGTTTACCGGTAATATCAGAGTTGTTAGCTTCTTGCAAGTTTGTTCTTTATGGAAATATCTTGTCGTTCAAAAAATCTATATGTGGTCAAGAAAAATGATAAAAAAGAAAAGTAATTTCAAAACAATAACATTAACAAAAAGTTACCGGTTTAAATTTACACAAGTGGAAAAAATATAAATAAATAAAAGAATATAAAAATAAATGACAAAAGAAGACTTGTAGTAGAACGTTGTTATTTTTCAAGAAATTGATATATAGCTAGTTTTTATTTCTAGTATTTTTTAGAATATTTTTTGTTTCCAGTTATTTTAATAATTAGCTGTTAGAATAAAAAAGTTAATGTATGATATCTTTCTATTTTATATTAAAAAAAAGCTCTTTACATGCGCCTGTGAATAAATGCTATAAATTCCTTCACAAATTCATATTATTAAAAGATTAAGTAGCAACTATACAATTAAATTTTATGCCATAATATGGATACTAATTACTACAACTTATTAATTAGTTATTATTCATCGATAAGCCAACGTAACATCTTTAAAACTACTTTCTATATGACTCGTAGAAATGAAGTTATATGGTAAGCAGTTTGTAACTGAATAGTTAAGTTGAATAGTTACTTAATTAGGGTTTGATAGATCGACTTCCAAGCATTGTCTTTTTCATAAGGTATGCAAAAGTAATTAGGTTCAAGTCAATGTAGGTACCTAGAGATCATTCTAAGGCAAAAATTGAATTGAGACGTTATTCTTTATTTAGAAAAAGAAAGGTAAAATAATAACAATTAAATAAATGTTATTCATCGACTAATTAAGCAATTGAAAAAACTTAACTAAGATGAAATTCTTCATTTAGAAATAATGAAAATTTGTAAATAAAAGAAATTCTAGATGGTTTCAACAACTTAAAAACTCATGCACAATTCCTAAACTATGTTTAGGGTTTAAGGTAATGATTCAAATCTTTTTTAAAAATACACTTAATTATAAACCAATTGAGCGTATAGTAAGGTTGAGTATATCACCGCGGAATCCATATAAAACAGAAGCTTAGTGTAAGGCCCTGTTTCCGGGACGCTTACAGCTAGTCAATCATCACACAATAAACATATATTTTTATTAACTTAAATAAAACAGTACAACGGAAACATTAAAATAACCTGTCATTTCGAAATAAATGTTTTTGCAAGTTAATACAACATTCATTACAAAACATCTTTTGTTTGCAAGTTAATACAATATTACCTGCCAACTGGAAACACATAAAAGTCAACGTTTTAAAACCGTCTTTTACTTTCTTTCAAATCATACCAGACGTAGAACGTGATCACACATTGTACGTACATATAGATACTAGTTATTATCTTCATCATCATTCATTTCATACATTTATTATCTTTTGTTTTCATTTATGTCATGTCATGTGCTTAACCCCCCTCTAGAGTACCAAGCAATTCATCTAGGGTTAAGCGAGAAGGACCCCATATATATGGTCAATCACAAAGATTGAACTCCTGTGTGCATCCTCATTGGGTATTTAACCTGCACACAGTTAAGCTGACAACCCCTCATTGGGTGTGAACCTCCATACATTTGCTTAATCACACGGATTAAGCCCAGTGTGCATCCTAATAGGGTAGCTAACCCGCACACGGTTGAGATAACACTCCGTATTGAATGTGAACCTCCATACATTTGCTTGCAAGCCTTTCTTTCGTTCGTTCATTCATTAATGCATGCATTCTTTCATTTCGTTCCTCTTTTCATTATCTTCCACTTTATGTTACATAATACTTTTATTTCATTCATTAACATTCAACGTAAAGTCACGGGAAATAATCACACATAATAAGGAACATCAACATAAACATACAAACATCGCCATACACGACACCATCATACATACATACATAACATACATTATACATACCATGATGCATAAACATACAACATCATACATCATCATTCATGCCCAACATAATGTCTATGACCTCAAAAGTCAACTTACATGAACCCCCAGGAACCTCCCAAGTCAAAGCCTACCTCTACGCATCTCCCCGAAAGTCAGAAAGTTAAACTATGCTCTTTCGGGCGCACAAGCCCTATTTGGGTGTATGGGCACCCTTCAGTCGCATGGCCTCCCAGGCGACTGAACACTTAGGCGAATGAACACCAGTCGAATGGACCCTATGCGAATGGTCCCTTTGCAAATGATCACTATGGGCGAATGAACTCTATGCGAATGAGCACCTAGGCGTATGGACCTCAGTCGCATGACTCCCATGCGAATGAACCTCAGTCGCACGACTCACATGCATATGGACCCCAGTTGCACGACTCCCATGCAAATGAACCTCAGTCACACGACTCACATGCGTATGGACCCCAGTCGCACGACTCACATGCGTATGGACCTCAGTCGCATGGCACCCATGCGCATTGAATTCAGTCGCATGCCCTTCGGTCTCATGACCTCCAGTCGCATGCCATTCGGTCGCATAGCCCTAGCTGGGTGCAGAATGTAGTTCTTCCCGAACCTATTCTGCAATGTTTGGTTTCCAAACCCTTTCAAACCTGTTCTAAGCTAAAATCAACCATCCTAACCTTAGAAACACATACCACAACACCATTTAAGCACACACAAGGCCGAAATCAAACCCCACTCGAATCACACACAAACACATACACACGGGTTCAACACACACTTCAAAAACAGGTTTTACTATGTGCTACAGCCCCAAATCAGTTGAAAACATGCAAAAGAGGGGTCCAAGAACTCACACAAACAACCCCGTCGAGTAGAGCTTCAATCCAACCCGCTAGACCTCGAATTTTGCGCTCGAAACCAAGAAAACCGAAGCTTGAACCCTCTTTTCTCCCATTTTCTCTCTTTGGCCGATTTTCATAAGTGTGGGGAGGGTGTGGGCTGCCTTCCCCCTCTTATACCCCCACTCATTCAAGGGTTTTCCCGTTTTGGTAAGTTTGGTCCCTCGACTTTGGACTTTATTTCTTTTCTTTCTCTTTTTCTTCTTTCTTTGGCTTCAAAGGAAATAACCGGATGTTACACTTAGTCTAGCATTACGCATGTAATTTTCCTATGTTCACTATAATTTTTTTTATCATTAGCGGTGACAGAGGTCGCCGCAATTACCCTAAAATGTCGTCGCTAAAGAGTCGCCGCAAAACGTTTAGGGTTAAGTGTGTTCAAAATACATACAACTTGACACTAAATATTAATGTCTTGTGTGTCGTTACAAGATAGAGAAGTTACTACGACAAAAATAATTAGGGCTTTCCCGACGATATATTATTGTTGTAGGGCTTGTGTGCCTATATATGATGATCATATTTCGGCGCTATATGTTTCAACGCTTTAGAGTTATGGCTGTAGTTATATGATGTCATCGTGATATGTTTCGTCGCTATAAACTTGTAGTAAAATAAACTTTCATTTAGAAATAATTTGAATTAATTATTTTTTAGCCAATAGGTTGATATGTCACAACAACAAATATCATTGATATAACCACGTCGATGAGAAATACCCACTTTACTGTTGTATAATCGCTCATGAAAGACTATGATACGACTATAGTCCAAATTTTGGTAAAATTTAGGTTATGGTTGTTATCCGAAATATAGTTTCATTAATTGAACAATTCTCCAAGCAATTAAGAAACAAATTGAAATACATATTCACCACTCAGTTCGATGCAAGTAGCCTGAGATCACCACTCAGTCTTGCTAGCTAGCAAAGGTTGTTTTCTTACCCTATAAAAGAGCAAACAAAGAAGGAAGTTCATTATAACTAGTGATAACTTTAGTAAATGACATACCAATGGACAATCAAAGTGTTTTCTTGTTTATATCATCGTTTTGACAAGATCATTTACACCATTCATGTTGGCAAACCTCGTATCTATTCACACATTAACAATGTAATTAGTAACGGAATGAAATTTTTTAACTGTAGTGTCAGAATAAAATATGAAAAATGAATAAATAAAGATAAAACATTAACTAAATTTCAAGCTAAAACAATAATTAAGAGCACCCACAGGGAGACACTAGGTCGAACAAAACCATATTTATGAAGATCTTGAAAAGTTGTAATTTCTTGCATTTTGGTAAAGCCATATGAGGAATTAATCGATTTTAATCAGGAAAATACACGTCACACCCTTCAAGTTGTACATGAAATACTTCACCACGAGCTTTAGGTGCTTTGTCTCATCTTTTGCATTTACCTTTAAATTTAAGATAATCTTTTTCTCATGTGTCTACGTTCATGACAGCTATCACATGTGTGTGGGATGGGGGGTGGGGGTTGTATTTGTGCATTTTGGGCTTATGTGATCATCATTTTTGCATTTGTAACAAACGATTGGTTTCAACTACACAATCTTGAGTGTATCCTTTCACATGTCCTATAGTGACGGGATTCACTATGATCGTTAGATTTCCTAGTGGAACTTGCAAACTTTGTGCTCTTTGATGAAAAGCTAATAAATTACAATTTCGTAATTCGAGTTCATCTTCTCTTTTTCTAATCAACTGATAATATCATCCGAAGTATCATGTATCAATCGAGTCTTAAAATGAAAAGGAGTCATTACTCATTGGAGTGGATTCATTATTGTAAGAAATTAAACTAAAGTTCCACAACTTAGTGAGAAGACAAAAGAAGACAAACGAGAAGGTGTAAAAATGGAAAATGAAAGTTTTAGAAAATGATATATGTAGTCCTCAAAGTTAGGCAAGGATTCATTTACTGTGGACATGGAATACAGGAAGTCCACATTGTTAGAGATGATAAAACGTAATGAATTAAATGTTTCATGGCATTGAATTGAAGAAATCAGAACCTGAGTTAAAGTTGAAAATTAGGCTAGGAAATAGAGTTTGAAAGGAAGATGAATGCATGTGAGAAATCATTTGTAGTTAAGATGGATAGAGAAATGGAACTTATAAGGTGTTTGAAGTTAGAAAAACCATAGTTAGAAAAGGAGAAACATGATGATTTTGTATATCAAAAGCATCCAGAAGGTCGATCGGTAGTTTGAAACAAAATAAAAAAAAACTATAGACATGTTCAAGATGGAGAAGAAGAGTTAGCTATATGGGTTCAAGAAAAAAAAAGGATACAAGGATAGTATGTCATCCAAGGGAATATTATCAACAAGAAATAAAAGTGCTAAAGATGTTGAATCAATTTACAAGAAAAGAAAATTGGAAGTAGTTCAAGATTTACCACCCCGAATGTAAATCGATGAAAACTCAAGAAGATGGAGTTGCACAAGTGAAAGAAGATGGTGAACAAGATAAAAATGATAATATGCAAAAGGAGACCGAAGATATAGAAGAAATTTGTCAAACAAGTTGACATTTATCAAAAAGAAAGAAAAACTAAATTCATTTTAGACACTATAAAATTGTATTAAACGATCAAGCTAAGAGATGTGTAAAAAACCAAAGGAGCAAATATGTTAAATCCCGGAGAAAATGAAAGCGAAATGGTATATTGAGTCAAAGGAGGCAATGATTGCAAGACTTGCATCGATTCCCAACTAGGGTCATATATTTGTCAATTGAGTTTGTAAATCAATAATACAATTCTTCAAAACAATTCAAGTGTATTTTTTCATCATTATTGTTTTCAAGTGTGTGTTCATAACTGATTTTGGGCAACAATACACACATGTATAGGGCCGTTCAAATAGCTCGTGGTTTGTAGCTCGCTTGAAACGCGTTTGGAAAAAGCTCGCTCGAAATGACTCGTTTTAAATTGAACTAAGCCGAGCCAAGCGGTATGTAAACGAGCTAAACTCAGCACGGTTTAGCTCGCTGATGTTAGTTCGGCTCGGTATGACTCAAATGATTTTACTTGTAATATATACGTTTTTATGTATATAACATATATTATTGCATTTACTTATTTGTCAAGAAAATAATATATTTTTAACTAATTTTTTATCAAAATATTATACTATAATGTTTTATTGTATCATTTAATGTGATGTTTTTATATTTTTATATATTATAATAAATTATTCAAACTTACTTTTAATTTATTTATTAAAAGCAAACTAGTTCTAATACTCCAAGTCTCCGATTGAACCTTACCGGAGACGGAAGATCGTCGAGCTCCGGGAACAACAGCACAACCGTTAAATAACCATCCACGGATCACCAAGTATAGGAGCGTAATGAATTTTTGGTTCACATTCATCAATAGTTTGTTGTATGTATATGATAAAAAAACTTGTAAATAGTATTATAGATTTAAGTAAGTATATATTGCATTAGACTAAACTTTTTATTTAAATTTAGTTTTGTTATGAGAGTTTTGATATAACAAAAATATGTTGAGTGAAAACTTTTAGGTTTGTGCAGTTTATATATAAATTAAAGTTAAGGATTTTCAAATACAAATTAGTTTATTTACTTTTAAGTGTATTTTTTATAAGTTAAAAGGCCTTATACACTAAAATTAGGTTGAGAGTGTTTTTAACAAAAATTAGTTTTAGTATAAACCCTTTAAAATATAATGATTTTAGTATGCACATTAAAATTTTTAGATATTTGTTTTATTATTGTCATAAATTGATGATATTTATCTTTTTATTATATATATATGTGTGTGTGTGTTTTTTTTTATTGTTTTAAACAAATTCACTCTAATGCATATAATGTCACATGTTTGCGATATTTAATGGTTATATTGAAATTGTTTTCAATAATATCAAAAACCATAGCAAATCACCGATTTATTATTATATGTGAAAAAATAACAACACAATTTTCGTACAACTGCAAATATATATGCATGTAATCCTTATTTTAACCTTTCTCAAGGCTATATAATATCCATCAAGAGTTGCAGGTCCAAAACATAGTCCCACTAAATCAACTCGATTATTTCCATAACCATGCAAGAATGGAAAGAAATGAATTGAAACATGTATATAATTAGTAAAATATTAATGGAATTAAAAGTTAATTTGTACTTAATTAAGGTTTGATCCATGAAACTATTTACCTTAAACATGGTGGTGATCGATTAATAGTAAGATGGAGGAGGTGGGGACTTGTAGATGTAATCTTCCTTAGGTGGCGGAGGGGTGAGTTGTGATCATAATGCTCCTTTACAGGAGGAGTAGGTGGAGACTTATATTCATATTCTTTCTTTGGTGGTGGTGGTGGGAATTTATGTTCATAGTGCTCCTTTGACGGGGGAGGTGGTGAGTTATGTTCATATTCTTTCTTTGGTGGGTGCGGTGGGAACTTGTGTTCATAATCTTCTTTGGGTTGATGTGTAGACTTGTATTCGTAATCTTTTTTTGGCGGAGGAGGTGATGACTTGTGCTCATAATCCTTCGTTGGTGGAGGTGGTGGTGACTTGTGTTCATATTCTTTCTTTGGTGATGGCGGTAGGGATTTGTGATCATATTGCTCCTTTGACGGAGGAGGTGGTGACTTGTGTTCATATTCTTTCTTTGGTGGAAGCGGTGTGGACTTGTACGGATAATCTTCTTTTGGCGGAGAAGATGGTGACTTGTGTTTATAATGTTCCTTTGGTGGCAGAGGAGGTGACTTGTGTTCATAATAATTCTTTGGTGGTGTTGGAGACATGTATTCGTAATCTTGCTTTGGTGGCAGTGGTGACTTGTATTCGTAGTCATTTTTGGTGGCGGTGGTGACTTGTATTCGTAGTCCTTCTTTAGTGGTGGTGGTGACTTGTATTCGTAGTCTTTCTTTGGTGGCGGTGGTGACACGCATGTATAGTCATTCTTTGGTAGCAGTGGCGATTTGTATTCGTAGTCTTTTTTTTGTGGTGGTGGTTACTTGTATTCGTAGTCTTTGTTTGGTGGCGGTGGTGACTTGTATTCATAGTCTTTCTTTGGTGGCTGTTGCGACTTGTATTCGTAATCTTTCTTTGGTGGTGGCGGCGACTTGTATTCATAGTCATTTTTTGGTGGCAGTGGTGACTTGTATCCGTAGTCTTTCTTTACGGGTGGTGGTGACTTTAATAAGATATAAGTATATACTATCAATTTATAGTAATTCTTAAAAGGTTAAATTTTTTTACCTAATCTTGGTTTAGAGTTGTCACATTAACGTAAAAAAACTAAACACTAGATAATACCAAGTTCATATATCTTATATTTAAGTAAATTGAAATTTCTTGGCCATATTTGCGAAAACTTCAAATTTTCTTGAACATATGTAAAAAAACTATATTATTGACACTTGACTTAAATTAATAGTGTTTTAGTTGTTAAAGTGTGAATTAATAAATAATACATCTAAGGCCGCACAGAGTATTTTGATTTTCCACTGATAGACACATCATTTTTTTTATTTTCATCGTATTTTTCCCATTTTATAGGGTGTTGTTTTATTTTTCTTTTTTTATTCTTAAATTTTCCCACGTGTGCTCTTAGTGTGGTACAGTACCACCGCCAATGGGTGTGAGTGATAGGTGATATGCCCAGTGAAAATTATTCTTTAATCATACTTACTTATATACGAATTACTTTAAATAAATTCAAGGACTCTATTAAATATGAAACAAGTTTATCTAAAGAAATATTGCACCTTGTAATAATGAAGTTCTTAGAGGGCATAGAGTCGTGACCCAGGATGAGTAGGCGAAATCTGGCTCCCAGTGAGGACACCACCCCCAAACTCCATGCATAAAATAAACCCTTGACCTCGGGAATATGATTATCTATCTGAAAATTGATGAAAATATATATAATATGATTATCTGTCTAACAATTGATAGAAAAATATATATCATATTTAATTTAGCGTGAGATTTACCCTCGTGAAAATGAATTCCTTTTACGTAATAAATAATAATAATATTCATTACATCCATCATTGACCGCTAAATGAGGTTTTAAGGGGTGATGGCATTGTGTCTTAGTCACATTAATAATTATCTATATATTAAAAAAAGCAAATTGAGAAATAGGGATTTTTAGTGTGTTTGTGGTTTGGCCACGCATCTTTTATGGCTTTGGCAATTGCCCTCCTCAACACATGTTTAAAGCAGGAAAGAAGGGGAACACACTTTTTATTTGCGTCGGTACTTTTGTAGAGTGAAAGTTCTCTCTAATTTCGCCGCCTTCTTTCCCGTCCATCACCGTCGCTTGCGTGGACGCCGCCGGTGGTCTCTTATGACCGCCTTTGGTGGCATCTGTCAAGGCAAGAGGGAAAGACAGACATAGCGCGCGCATTGTGGATGTTCACGGTCGTTGGTTGTGGTGGATTTATGGTGGTTTGCTGTCTATTTCAACTTGATTTTGAGGTTTCCAGATGGTACCGTTCACGCGGCCGCCTCTGGTTTTCCACCTAGGTTCTGACCGGTAGCCCTTCGGCCTCAAAATCAGTGATTCAAAATGGTGAAATAGTGGAGAAAGGGCGGTTCCTTGTCAATGTCTTTATCGGCAGCCTTTGGGTTGCCCGACTTCGTGCATGGTGCAACGGTGCTGGTTAGTATTAGCTCATGGAGCCAGCGAACTTCATATAGTCCGGAGGTTGCTTTCTAGTCACAAATCTTATTCCCGGTTTTTCATCTGCCACTGTTTCCACGGACGACCTTTCGGTTGACCGGTGGCATGCGTGGTGGGTGGTTATGGTTACTCGCCATCTAAGGTTTAGGGTTACACCTAAACCTAATAGTTTGTTGGATTTGTGGGTTTTTCATGTTGGCTTGTTATTTCACTGTTGTGTGGAGTTTTCTTTTGGGTATATATGATCTTAATTCTTACTCTTGGAGTTCTTGTTTTGTTGGTCTGCTTCTGGGTGCTTTTTTTTGTTGGTGATGATGGCCAAGGGCGCCTTGAACCATAATCTTCAGCTTCATAAGTCAATGATGATGACAACTTGTCATCTTAGGCCCTTATACCTCTGTTAATTATGGCTGATTGTTTGAGATCGATGTGTTTGTTTTGGGTTTGTTGATGATGGTTGCTATGGTATGTGAATGACAGTGTTCATTCACTCCCTCTAGGGGTCACCGGCTGCATTACAATTGCAGAACCCATTTGTTATAACCATTGCTATGATGACTGCGGTGGAGGTGATTTCTTGGCATGGCATGCTTGGTGATGGCGGGTGTAGTGTTCTGCACTTGCAACCTGAGTTGCAGCCATGTAACCAAAAACCCAGATCTTAGCCAAATGCTTCATGTTTTGAGTTTTTCTGATATGTTTTCTTACTTGCTTTATTAACATATATTTATGTATTACACAAGAAGATTCTTAATGGATTTAAGCCAAACTTTGTGAACTTTTTGAAGCAAACTTTGTAACATCTCGTATTTTTGTTAAATTAAGAGTTAACTTTGCTTATTCTTGTAAGGACTATTGTGTCATTTATGAAACATGTGGTTTAGTTATGCTTGATTTCTTGTTAACTTGAAATTCTATGCTTATTAAATAATGGCAATGGTTGTAAATATATATATATATATATATATATATATATATATAAT
>BJCM01210169.1:0-22574 GCA_018326385.1 Flaveria bidentis | reverse complement strand
GTTTGATTGTCGGTTGATTGAAGATTTAAAGACATTACTTTATTTTGGATCGTTAGGTTATTAGTTAAGAACTATTTATTTTCTTGTATTTGTAAGAACATGTTATGAAATGAATGAGTTGATTAAATATTGTCACTTTAATAGTGTCGTGTGCATTTGAACAATCTTAGTTGCGCCCTGGCATGTTCCACCGCTTTGGTCGAGGTGTGACAGGCTATGTCATCTCCACCATCTTCCAATCACATCATTGGGTGGAGGTATGACAACAACAAAAAAGCCCTCATTCTTCTTAGAGTTCAAGGGCAACAAGAGATCTTCAACTTTCACACCCTGAACTTCTATGAAAGTCTGGATTTAGTCATAATGCCATTTGTTAATCGAAGCCAATCAAGACAAGCTTACAAAATGGCTCAAAGAATCCAAGACAAGATCATTGCAGAGTTCAGCTTTAGAAGAAGACTAAGGCAATCAGGCAATATCATCGGTCAACTAGATGTTGAGGCAGACCCTAAGATTAGTTTCATAGGGGAAACCTTGACTGAAGGCCCAGTGGCAGAACCTAAGAGCCCAGTCCCATCAACATCAAATGTTGTAGTGATCCATACCCTTATAAAGACACCTGCTGGTGAAGGTGCTTCTCAACCTCTCTCTAGCCAGAGCTCAGAAGCTACATCAAGCAATGAAGGCCAAAGCTTTCTCCACCCTGAGTCACAAAGGGCTGTGAGTGACAAAAGAAAAGAAAGATCATATCTGAGGAGATTGAGGAGGTGGAGAGAGAGAGGAAAAGGAAGCTGAGGGGAGAAAGTTCCTCTTCTAGGTCTGCAAGACTCATGGAGACTGCAATCAGGGCTACCCTTAGACCAAACACTCAGGATGATGAGTTGAGGGCAGTCAGGATAAACTACTTGCAGACCAGTAACTATGACATTGACAATGTCATCTCTATCCCCTTAGATGAACTGAATGAACTGGTTGACATGGAGAGGTCAAAGGAGAAGAAAAAGGCAGAAGATGCAGAGCTACTGGTACAAATCAAAGAAGACAGAAGAAAGAAAAGACTGTACAAGCATGTGCCTACTCTCTTCCCAGTTCAAAAAAGTCCTGCACAAGAGGATGTGGTTCGCCAAGAACATCAGGTAGATAAAGAAGAAGACATGATCAAGATGATCAACTTCCTGAGTGCCACAGGCCTCTACCAGGCAGAAACACTTCTTCCCTTATCCTATGACTATGTTAAGTTTGAGTATCTCAAACAACTTGAACTTGAGATGGTCAAGGAAAGAAAGACAACCAAAAGAAAGCTAAGGGAAGAAGCTGCTAAGTCAAGAGCCATCATCTAAAAGAATATGAAGAAGTCTGCTGACAGACAGAGGATGATGAGCTTCTTGAAGTTGTATGGATTCTCCGGAAGGTGACTTGGCCCCATGTCTCTATCCACTATGGATGAACATATCAGGGTGATCAAGCAGAAAATAAAAAGTGGAAAGCCTATTGACTTACACTCCCCTCCAAGTCAAGCTACACTTGAAGTGGAGGTTAAGGTTGAACAACCAGAGACAACACAACCCGGACCTCCTGCTGAATCTCAGCAAGCTTCATCTTCTGATCCACAACGGGGTCAACCTCCCTCTCCTTATGAGCCTGTGAGAGAGGAAGTCCCAACTGAGAAAGACAATAAAGATCAATCAGGTGCTGTAGGCTAGTCTTCTTAGTTAAAAGGAACAAAGAGAAAGAAAAGGATTGCTTTAAAGCCAAAGTCAAAGAAGAAGAAGGCTGCAACCTTTTCTGAACCTCAGGATGAATCAGAACATCCTGAGGATATGCAGCCAGAGGATGCTACATCAACTCCCATTCAAACAGCTCCTCTAGCATCAGAAAGACCCATCTTGTCCCGGATGTACACCACAAATCCGGAAAGATGGCATGTGACCAGAGATAAAGGCATTGAGGATGTCTACACTTGGCAAGACATGTTTCAGTTGCTTTTGCATGATCTCTTTGACATAAGAAGACATTTTAACAGTCTGAAGGATCCTGATCACCTCATGAAGAAAGGAATGGTGATTATCCTAATGAGGATTGTTGATATCTTCCAAGACTTTTAACAACATGCTTTATCTGATGTACTTTTTCATAAAGCTGGACCCATTTCCGTTGCAACTCTATAAAGTCACCAACTTACATGAGTTGGTGAAAAGGTCCATGCTTTTGGTAATTGTACATTGAGATCTTGAGTCTGTAACTTTCTATTTTATGTACTTTATCCTTTTTGTAATAGATAAGGATGTGAGCTATGACATGTCATAGTCACTAGTCAAAATGCAATCTGCCTTTTGACTCTACAATTGATTTTGTTTTGTGTCTAGTTAATTTTTTTGTTGGCTTTCATAGTATGACCGACTGCAGGATGTAGTATAAGTATCTCAGGTTCTTGTAATTTTCTTTTATGCTTTGCAACACTTGTAATAGAACTTGAGAAAACTATATACTGCAATCTTGAAAACCATACACTTGTGTATCTTATTCTCTTGTTCTGTCTTATACTTACTTACTTGTGTTCTTAGTATCATATATTGTGGTTAATCCAGTTTATTGTTTGATTAAGTTTTAGTTTATTATCCTCTTTTTGTTGTTGTGTTGTAAGTGACCCCCTTTACCGGTCCTGCAGATAGTTTACAAACCTATTTATTAAACGGATTATAGTTGGTAATAAACACGAAAAGTTACACTACGATATTTTAATATAAGATATGTATAAAATTATATATACGTACTTGTTCAAGAGATAAAACAATTATACTATTTTTAACTTAAAACAATTATACTATTTTTAACTCTCTAATCTAAATAGTTTCATTTTTAAATATTTGTTTTAAGATTTTCATATATATTTTTTTTGTTTATTAAAAACTCAAGTTTTTAATTATTCTGGTTGTTTTAATAAAGTTGCTTTTAAAAAATTCCATATTTTTTGTATTATTAAAAAAAGTCTGATTTGAAATATTTTGTTTCAAAAGGTTCAATGTTTTAGAAAAAATATGAATTTTAATTTTCTTAATAAAATTTATTTTAAAAAATATAGTTTGATTTAAAAAAAAATATAGATGAGAGAGAAATATGTATCAGTTGATCAAATTAATTTTTATGAAGAGAAATAAATTGTTTAAAATACTTTAATACTTTTTTGGAGAAAAAATAAAATGAGAATGTTAGAAGAACCGGTTTGGGTTAGAAACCGGTTTGAAAGAGGAAACCTATAAACCAAACCTAAACCGTCGAGTTGAGCCCGTTTGAAAGAAGAAACCTATAAACTGAACCTAAACCGTCGAGTTGAGTTTGGTTTTTGTTTTTTTTACGAACCGGTTGTCAAACCGGTTTTTCTGAATACATCTAGTGTATATTAATAACAAATTAATAATCTTTGTAGTGTAGTGGGCAGCCCGATCCAACGTTACGGTTTCGAAACACGGGTTGATCATTGAATTACACTCTGAATTCTTTTAGCCCTTTCAGAATAACACAAAAACCCTAATCATCTCTACCAAAGGCCCCCCTCTCATCTCTCTCGATCTCCATCGACTCCTTCTGCAATTCCGTCGAACCACCATCTTCTTCACCGTTATCTCCACCGTCGTAAGGTCATTTGAAGCCACCAACAACACCTTCACCCTAAGCCTAAATCAAAGCCCCAACGAAGCCATACAAATCATCGAGGTACGTTATCGTAAGCCAGGGTTACAACAAATGAATGTTAGATGTTAGTTATGAGATTCATCAGGTGTTTAGATGTTAGAGGTTGAAGGTTACAATTAGGAGGGATTAAAGGCGGTTGTTATTGACTTATTGTTATAGATCCGTTGTAATTAGGGTTTTTTCTTCGTACCCTCTAAGGGTCAAGGATTGTCTGGTTTTTTCATCAAATTCAATAACAAGAAGTAGAAAGGGGTGACGAAATCTGAGCAGCGAAGATGAGGATTATGATAAAGGGTGGTGTTTGGAAGAACACCGAAGATGAGATCCTTAAGGCTGCTGTTATGAAGTATGGTAAGAACCAATGGGCTCGTATCTCTTCATTACTTGTTCGCAAATCCGCTAAACAGTGTAAAGCTCGGTGGTACGAATGGCTCGATCCTTCCATCAAAAAGGTATGAAACTTAATCTGTTGTCACTTGTCAATGTATTAATACTTTCTTTCTGTTTTTTTGTTTATATTCACAATGCTTTTTAACTTTTATGCAATCTTATGGTGAAATCATGAGTTTTGTTGGTGGTTTTAATCGGCTATAATATTGTTGTTGATGACATCACGTTTATGTTGTCACATAATAATGCCCAATATTAA
Organism: Flaveria bidentis; assembly: GCA_018326385.1. Taxonomy (NCBI): domain Eukaryota; kingdom Viridiplantae; phylum Streptophyta; class Magnoliopsida; order Asterales; family Asteraceae; genus Flaveria; species Flaveria bidentis. The sequence continues at coordinate 18,232 of BJCM01210169.1, read as the reverse complement.
CATAGATACGAGTTTTGTGGAACTCTTGAACAAATACTAGAAACTTTTTGGTGTCAAAGTGTTGTCACAATGCATCAGTCTGGAGTTCAGAAGTAACACAGTCTAACCTTAATAATTAATATCTTTGTTAAAATTGATTTCTGAATTAATGAGAGATATGCAGACGTGGGGATTGTTCAAATCTTTAAAGGCCTGTTTTATTGATGTAGAGGAATATTGTTTTGATGGTGATTTGTTTGTCTAAAATGCAACCAAGTGTATAAACTGCAAATACACTTGACAAATAGCACACAAATGTCTTATGTTAGTAATATTTTAGAGTGGTTAATAAAAGAAGCATTATAGTATATTGCCACTGGTGACTAGTTTGTATGTATTTTTTAGTTAGTTCGTTTCTGAACACAAAAAATGCCAAGTTTTGTTTGACACGAGTGCTGCTGCAAGTCATTTGTAATTTACACGCTAAAGAGATGCACATTAGTTATGATATTTATCAAGGTTGTTAATGTTGTTAGTTTCACATTTTGGCAATAATACATTCTCTTGGAAGGTATTTTTACAACAATTGCTTTTATCCTATGTAGAACATCATGTGATATTTTGATTACTGATTCCAGTATGAATGAATTATATTATTCAGGAAAGTTTATTTAATGAACACAATCATTTTTTTGGTTCATACATGTGCATGGAGTTTTATATTAGCCAATAAGTACATACCTTGATCATAAAGATCTATAATTAACATTTTGACCAGAACCTAGCATCAAATCAATGGTAGTCTATGATTGACAACTTATGTTTATTTATCCCTTCAAAATGTTGTGGCAATATTTCGTTATTATTTAGAGTATAATGATGTTCAATGTTGTAATTGTTCTATAGGTGCAAAATTTCCATATAGAATCAAGATCAGAAGGTTTTCATGCTTGTTTGTAAAAAGTTTCAGTTTTAAATATCATTATATGTAACAATCTGATTGTTTTTTTAATCATCTGTACAGACTGAGTGGACCAGAGAAGAAGATGAGAAGCTGCTTCATCTTGCTAAGCTGATGCCTACTCAATGGAGAACAATTGCTCCCATTGTGGGTCGTACCCCTTCTCAATGCCTCGAGCGTTATGAAAAACTCCTTGATGCTGCTTGTGCAAAAGATGACAATTACGAGCCAGGTGATGATCCTAGGAAACTGCGGCCAGGAGAGATTGACCCAAACCCGGAATCAAAGCCTGCTCGACCTGACCCTGTTGACATGGATGAAGATGAAAAAGAAATGCTTTCAGAAGCTCGAGCTCGTCTAGCCAATACCCGTGGAAAAAAGGCGAAAAGGAAGGCCCGAGAGAAGCAACTTGAAGAAGCTAGAAGGCTTGCTTCCTTACAAAAAAGGAGAGAATTAAAGGCAGCTGGGATTGATAATAGGCATAGGAAGAGGAAGCGAAAGGGAATCGATTACAATGCTGAAATCCCGTTTGAGAAGAGGCCTCCACCTGGGTTTTATGATGTCACTGATGAGAGTTCTGTAGTTGAACAACCGAAATTTCCAACCACCATTGAAGAACTGGAAGGTGAAAGAAGGGCTGATAAGGAGGCTCGTTTGAGAAAACAAGATATTGCCAGGAACAAAATTGCTCAGAGGCAAGATGCTCCAACAGCTATACTTCAAGCAAACAAAATGAACGATCCCGAAACCGTTAAGAAAAGGCCCAAAATGAACCTCCCAACACCCCAAATTCCAGATTACGAATTAGAACAAATTGCAAAGTTTAGTCTTCCTGCTTTGAATGAAGAACTCTCAGAAGGAAGTAGGGCCACACGTGCGCTATTAGCTGATTACACTCAAACCCCACACCAAGGAATGACCCCACTAAGGACCCCGCAAAGAACACCTGCTGGAAAACAAGATGCTATAATGATGGAGGCTGAAAATCAAGCTAGATTGAGACTATCACAAACACCTTTACTTGGTGGTGAAAATCCTGACTTACATCCTTCGGATTTTTCAGGTGTTACCCCTAAGAAAAAGGAAATTCAAACACCAAACCCCATTTTGACACCAATGTCCACCCCAGGAGGCATGGGTATGACACCTAGGATTGGAATGACACCAAGAGATGGCCAGTCTTTTGGAGTCACTCCTAAAGGAACTCCATTAAGGGACGAGCTTCATATTAATGAAGAAATGGAAATGCATGATAGTGGCAAACTTGAGCTTAGAAGACAAGTGGACATGAGACGGAATTTACGGGCTGGTTTGACCGGTCTTCCTCAGCCCAAAAATGAGTATCAGATAGTGGTCCAGCCTGTTCCAGAAGATAGTGAAGAACCAGAGGAAAAAATAGAAGAGGATATGTCTGACCGGATTGCACGGGAGAAGGCTGAAGAGGATGCTCGACAGCTGGCATTGCTTAAGAAAAGATCAAAAGTATTGCAAAGGGAGCTTCCTCGACCACCAGCTGGCTCACTGGACCTAATTAAGAAATCTTTAATAAGAGGCGATGAAGATAAGAGTTCTTTTGTACCACCTACTATGATTGAACAGGCTGATGAAATGATAAGAAAAGAACTCTTGTCTTTACTTGAACATGATAATATCAAATATCCTGTTGATGACAAGGAGAAAAAGAAAGGAAATAAACGTGCTGCTGGGAAGTCTGTTTCTATTCCTGTAATAGAAGAATTCGATGATGATGAACTCAAAGAGGTAAGTTCTTAGTTATTATATTTTTTAAACTATTTATTATTCAGTTTGAGAAAGTTATTGACTGATCTTGCCATAAACCAACATACAGGCAGAAGAAATGATTAAAGAAGAGGCGAATTTTGTGCGGGTGGCAATGGGTCATGAGGATGAGGATATTGATGCATTTGTTGAAGCACACAAAACATGCTTAAATGATATTATGTACTTCCCGACCCGTAATTCGTATGGTCTTTCAAGTGTTGCTGGAAATATGGAGAAGCTTGCTGCTTATCAGGATGAGTTTGATATTGTCAAGAAGAAAATGGATGATGATACAAGAAAGGCGCAGCGCCTTGAGAAAAAAATTAGCCTTCTTACTAATGGCTATCAGGTTAAATAAAAAATATTCCAGTTCTTTGGTCTTTCTAATGTTTTCATTTAGTAGTTTATTTTCTTTGTTTGAAGTGAAACCTAATTTGTGCATTTATCTTTAGTTGAGGTGGCTTGATGTACGGGTTGGGTATTAAAGTTGAAACGGGTTAGCTCAGGCTTAGTTGATCAGCAAACACTTCTTTTTCATTTACTTTGATCTTTTTCTTAGTATATAATGTGTTAATTTGATTATAAAAACAATATTATACATATTTGAGTAGAAAATTAACGGATATTTCATGCTTTTAAAAGACCTTTGGGCTGATTTTTAACATGTTCAACTCATTTGGCTTTATTGACTCATTAATGCTAAAGGCATTGAAGCATGTTGCTAAATATGCCATAAATTAACGCACTTTTAACAATTTTATCTAAAAGGTCACCAACAGACTTGATGGTGATGAGTTTTGCAATTTTTGTTTGGAATTTTTTTTAATCATTATTACTAATTAGTTATTAATTACAAGCAGATGCGGGCTGGCAAAATCTGGTCACAAGTTGAGGCAACCTTCAAGCAAATGGACACTGCTGGAACAGAATATGAGTGCTTTCAAGCTTTACAACGGCAAGAAAAGTTGGCAGCATCAAACCGTATAAATAGCATCTGGGAGGAGGTACAGAAGCAAAAAGAATTAGAGAAAACTTTACAGAATCGTTATGGTAGTCTGCTTGTTGAGCAAGAAAGGATCAATAACCTCATGGAGAAGTACAGACAAGAAGCAAAAAAGCAAGAAGAAATCGCAGCAGCAAGCATACAAGATACAAAAATGGCTGAACCCGAGTCAGAGCAACAGGCTCCTGTGCAAGTTGATGAAGCAAATCAAACCGTTGATTCCAGTGATAAGATGAAATTAGCCTCTACTGATGTAGAAGACTCGCTATCGGCTCATAAAGTGAATGATGAATGTTCTAACGAACAGAGAAATAATAGTGAGCATCCTGCCATTGATGTGCCTGAAAGCAACAATGATGCTGATACCGTTCAAACAGTAGTGTCAAATTCTGAAACTGATGAGCCTGCAAAGATCTCAGATGAGCCTGAAATCCCAAAGGTAGATGACCTGTGAAGCTAGTATGGTTGGATTCATCTGTTGTCTTATTGCCTGATTAACTAAATCCAGGATTCTGTCGCAAAGATAGGGTTGCGTTTGAGATTTTTGTTTCTGAAGAGAATGTTATTAGTGTATTCATACTTTTATCTTATGTAGCATGCTGTACGTTTGAGATGTTGAAACTGTTGCGCCTTTGAATGCTTCAAAATGCTTAATTTGGTTAAAATCTAAAATAAAGTTTGGTATCTGTGTCTGAAAACTGAGGCTTAATTTTGTTTTGTGTTGCATGATGTCAGGTGGGCAACGTGTTCTTTACTGGTAAAGTTATATCGTAATTTTTGTATTTTAACATCATATCAGATTCAAAGTCATTTTTGAATGAGTATGGTTTTCTGCTTGTAAATTCAGTCACTTGTAGATGTAGGTTAATTAGAACCTCTTCAGCAGACGCATTTGTTACATATTCTGTTTGTATTGGTAGTGGATGTTTTGTGTGTATAGTGACTGCATGTTTAGTGGAAAATTGTCACAAATAGGAAGGCTCAATAGTTGATGGAATATTAAATGGAAAAGGCCAATACAATCTTAATGAGTAGTTATGACAATGGGATCATTGCAAACATTTACTGGATCAGGTGGTCCTCTCACATGAGACCAATGCTTGGGTATGGCTTTGTGCTTGTCTCTTCGCAATCTTTGCGTGGCTTGATTGGAAACGGAATGTTCTCTCATCAAGATGGCCAATATGACAAAAGCAAATTGTTACCTATTCAAGTCAATTTCTTCTATTGGAGGGTATTACTCAATAGGCTGCCATAAAGGGTGGCTATATCCAAGAGGTTTCACTAATCCCTGCCCTCGTAAAACATTGGAAATTAAAATACTTAGCTTTTTGTGGATAAAAAAACAGAGTGAAATTGAACTGGTTGGATGGCGAAGCTTTGATGTATTATACTAATTGTTCTTTTTTATTGGGTTCTAACATCTTGCTACTTCCTTTTGGAGTTTTGGCTATTCATTTTTCCCTTTTGTTCGAAAAACAAAGTTCATTTATGTTGAAGATCTAAACTTTTAAGCGTCCCTGCTCATTAAATTTTATGTTGTAAAAATTTATCCAACTGTTGGCGGACACAACTTCAAAAATGAATAATTTACCCGGGATCAATAAAGAAAAGATAAAAAAGAAAATTACATAAATGATTAACGTGGTTTGATCATATTGTATGTTTGGTTTCTAGATTTTAAATATTGTAAACTTAGTCAATATTTGTGAGATGGTTTCAAGTTTACTCCCCACCATTAATGACCATCAACTTTTAACTAATGAGAATCATAAACTATTATTGCTTGCTATGGTCGTCAAAATACCCGCACCAAACCGTCCAGAATCGTTACTGTATGTTAATATGTGGTTTCACGGTTCCTGATATTGTGGCTACACAGTTTTGGGCCGGTTCGTTCTAACCCCATTTTGTCCAATGAACCGATTAATTGTAAAGTATGTATGGTATAGAATCATTAATTAATTTTGATGCAGATTTCATGAATGTTTAAGTCAGCTTTTTAAGTCTGTGACAAGACTTTATCTTCACGAATTCCATCATTCATATTGTTATTAATATAGACTGAATCATTACATGGTAACATTCATCTCATATCGGTTGCATGAACAACTAATATGAGGTTTATAAGCCAAACGAGTTTCCTCATCCATCAGACTATTCTTTTGAGTTGAGTTCTTCTATTTGGTGCGTAACAATAGCTTCATCATCTTCATAATCTTCATGATCCTCATCTTCAACAATCATCATCATCATTAGCGATCATCACCATTATCAGGCATCATCTTCATCAATCAAACATTAATCATCATCGTCATTCTTCATCATAATATGGTTTTTTATCGACATATTTTTTTACGGATAAGTAGGTTTTTATGGGTAAGTATAATTCATGGAATCTTGATCATAATCATCATCAGAATCTTCATAATCCACCATCTTCAACAATTATAATGTATGTACAACTCATGGATTTTCTCGCGACTGGTACTCAGAATCGGTTGTGATCTTTATGCCCTACTGCACTCACTAGCTTGACTTACTCCAATCGGCTATAAACATCATGTGAGTATTTTGTGTGAACTCAAAATCAGGTTGGTTTTTGTTGATCTATGAAGAAAATGAAGCTACCGAAAACTCAAAGATCCAGCACTGGCTGCCAACTGCCAAATTCTACCATGTGTTGAATCATTGCCGATCAACACTCAAAGTGAAGAACAACTAAGTCACTACTTATCATCACTCAACTTGATGAGATGTTGATTAACTGTTACACTAGACAAGACTGTCTTTACTGAAGTACATTGGCCGCTGTAGTGTTCTACCTATTGGAGAAAACATTATACTATATATGATTTACATATGTTTTTCTAAACCAAGAATAAACGTAAAGTGATTTATTCTTAGTGTATAGCGTTCTAAGTATAAATAGTGTAAGGTTTCATATAAGGCTGATGCAACCTAAAACATCTAAAGTCTCTCCTACATGCATGCGCAAGTGTACTAAAGTAGAATGCTTTGAAAGTTTCACACTCTTCCTTAGAAAACATTCTAAGTGTGAAATATTTTGAAGCCAAGACCAATATCTTTCAAAGCCAAACATGAAGTCTTGTGAAGCTTTAAAGACAGTCTTCCAAAGCCAACTCTTGAAGACAGATTTCTTTCGAAGACTTTTGAACACATGCTATTATATGATGTACCTTTACCATAAACCTGGACCACCTTTTCGCTGCAACTCTGATTAGACACCAACTTTACATGAGTTGGTGAAAGGTCCATGCTTTTGGTAACTGTACATTGAGGTCTTGAGTCTGTACTTTCTAATTTATGTACTTTTATCCTTTTTGTAATATATTAGGATGTGAGCTATGGCATATCATAGTCACTAGTCAAAAGGCAATCTGCCTTTTGACTCTACATTGATTTTGTAGTTGTCCAGATCATGTATCCAGTTGGCCTTCAAAGTATGGTCGGCTGTAGGTTATAGTATAAGTATCTCTGGTCCTTGTATCTTATTGTCATTGCTTTGTAAACACTTGTAAGGAACAAGAGAGAAATATATATCATCCTTGAAAACTAAATACTTGTGTTGTTCTATTCTTGTTCTGTCCCATTATTACTTGGTTTCTTAGCTCTCATATAAACTGGTTTTTCTAGTTCCCCATTTGATCTGGTAAGTGTTATTGAATACTCTCCACTTGTGTTGTTGTGTTGTAAAAGTGCATTGCACCCTTCTAACGGTCATGCATTTAGTATCAAAGCATTCTAGGCTCTTGATATAAAATCTCACCATCTAAAGATCCCTCACACACAAAATACTTAATATCTCAAATGAACTATCTCTAAAGCTGACAAGAAAACTAGAACCATGACAAAGTATCCACTGATCAATCCTGAAGACTTTGATACTTGGTGTCAAAGAATGGAAGGCTTTATCAACTCTCAAGACTCCAGGATGTGGGACTCTGTTGTTGAAGGACCTTACATACCAAGCACCCTATCTGCTACTATTGATGGTATGATTCCTAAGGCTGTGGCTGACTTCTCTGATGAAGACGGGAAGAGAATAGAGATTGATCAAAAAGCCATGACAACCCTTCAAACTGCTCTTTCAAACTCCATCTACAAAGGCTTTAAGAAGTGCAAGACTACAAAGCAACTATGGGAAACTGAAGCTTATGTATGATGGCTCAACTGAAGCCAAGGAGAACAAGAAAGATCTCCTCAAGCAACAGGTTGAAAACTTCACCTTTAAAGTAGGTGAGACCATGACTTAATAATACTTTAGGTATGTTGAGATTGTGGATACTCTAATGGATGTTAGAGTAACTCTTAAGAACAGGGACATTGTAAGGAAGTTTATGTCCTCTCTTCCTAGACAATAGACATATTACTGTGTTGTTATCAAGAGAACTGATAACCTTAAGACTCTTACTCTCATAGAGTTATATGGTATTCTCAGTGGATACCAGATGGAGATGAACATGCAAAATTCATGTGGTAACTCCAGTAATCAAATGGGTTCAGCTCTTCATGTGACTGAAAGGGATAGCATAGAACCTCAACATCATCTTATATGCTACCATAAAAACTCACAAAAGGGTCCATTCATCACCTTCCCATAGACTCCAAGAGAAAACTACACTCAAGGAAGTCCCTTCCAAGAGACAAGTTCTTCTCATGCTTTTGTCTTTGCAGATGAATCCTCAGACAACTTTCTCTTCACCCTTAAAGACTTGGACTGTCTCCATCCAGATGATCTAGAGTATATGGAGATAGTTCAACAGCGGGCTCTTCTCACTCACAGAGCCAAGAAGTTCTACAAAAGGATAAGGAGGAAGTTTCCTAGAAATGCAGCTAGTGGAAAGTTTGGGCTGGATAAAAGCAAGGTAAAATGTTACAACTATAACCAGATAGGACACTTTGCTAGAGAGTGCAAGGCACCAAGAGCAAATGGTGGCCAAACTCAATCCAAACCAAACTACACTGAGAGAGCTCCCCAGAATGAGAAGCCAAAGCAACAAGCTACAGTTGCTATTGAAGAAGGAGGCTTTGACTGGAGCTTTCAGGTGGAAGATGCATCTCCAAATCAAGCACTCATGGCTAACCACGATGAAGCCAAGGTATCGAAACATCTTTGCACTCCTGAATGTATTGCTAAAGTTAATAGATACAGGTCCTACAACTTAGAGATGAGATCTGATCTTGAATCCTTAAATATCTTAAAATCTGATTTCAAAAAGGCTGAAGATGAGTATAAGTTAAAGTTAGAGGACTTAGAGAAAACCATTTCAGTTCTTAAACATGAGCACACCAATTATTGGACTTAGATCAAGGATCTTATAACTAAGTTGACTAAATGCCAGGCTGAGCTTGTGATCAGCAAAGCCAGGGTAGAAAAATATGTTCTTGAAGAAGAGACCTTCATGAAGATGATATCCACATCCTTGCATGCAAAAGTGTGTTATTAGAATAAGTAGGGACTGGGATCTTGTGAGATAGCTCCTCCACACATAATCTTGTCTGTAAGATCTCCTAGGTGTGGAACTTGTGAAGATGAGTTTCCCCTCATAGACCCCTTGATTGAAGAGGATGAAGAGGAGATGATGAAGAATGGTTCTGAGAGGAGTGAAGAAGAGCATTATAAGAAGGGTCATCATCCCTTTGAGGAGAGTAAAGTTGTTGGGATGACCAAGTCAAAGAGAAAGAACTTGATCAGAAAGAGTAAAAGAAAAGCAAGGAAGGCTCAGGAGATCAAGGCCACCTTTAGCTCTACCTAGAAACAAGTATTTGTTTTTGTAGGATTTGAAGTGGTTAAAACTGAGGACATAAATTTGAACTTTAACAACAAGAGTTCTAGTTTATGTCCAAGTCATCCCATCATCATGAAGAAGGCTGATAAGTTGTCACCACTACTGACAACATGAACTATCAAGCTCCAAAGATAGTTCTAATCCCATAAGATTTGTCACATCATCTGAGAAGATGAAGATGGAGATTGAAAGTGATCAAGTTCAGCCTTGTTCTTAGAAGAAGACTCCTAGAAGGAAGAAAATGGACTGTGTTATGTGTGGGAGTACCTCTCATCTTGCTAAAGATTATATCTGCAATCCAAAGAGTACTCTCCACTTCACAAAGAAAGAAACTTCTAAGAGTCTGGAGAAGAAGAAAGCTTCAAAAGGAAAATCTGTTTCTTCAGAAGCTCCAAAATGAAGAAAAAGGCAAGTGGAAAATTGCCTTCGGAAGAAAATTTGGTCTTGGAAGAAAGGAATAATTCCAAAGCACTGAAGTCTGCTGTAGTGCTAGCAGGATCTTCCGAAAGTCCAGTCATAAAAACTTTCGAAGCCACAAAAGCTTCCGAAGTTTTGAAGATCAAGTCCAAAGTTCCAAAGGTGGTGTGGAAGACAAAGAAAGACCAAATGACTGAGTGTTCTCCATCAACAACAACAAGAGATCCTCAAAGCACAAATATAAGATCTATTACTATTTCATTACCTTCTACTTCTTTTGATGAGCCTAAGACCAATAAGGCTTGGGTTTCCAAATGTAACTAATCATTTTCTTTGTGCAGGAACAACTCAAGACAAACAAAAATGTCTGGATCATTGATAGTGACTATTCTAGGCACATGACATGCAATAGGTCACTACTCCAAAATTATGAAAGAATTGATGGAGGGCCAATTGCTTTTGGAGGAGATGAAGGTGGTTACATGTTTTGAAGGGGCAAAGTCACAAATGGTAAGCTCAGCATTGAGAAGGTAAACTTTGTCAAGGAACTTGGATACAATCTTCTATGTGTATCTCAATTTTGTGATCAGAGTCATAACATGCTTTTTACTGAGCGTGAGTGCATTGTTCTCAAGCCCGAGGTGGTCATTCCTCATGAGCATATCCTGCTCAGAGCCCCCAGGAGAAGGAACATGTACAAGATGGATTTACAAAAAACATCTCCCTCAGGAGAAGTTTCATGCTTTCTATCTAAAGAAAAAAGTGACGAGTCTTTCCTTTGGCATAAAAGAATATGCCATGTAAACTTTAAAAACATGAAAAAACTTATTAAGAATGATTTGGTAACTGGAATGCCAAAGAAAGAGTTTACAAGTGGTGACCTTTGTATGGCAAGCCTAAAAAGGAAGCAACATAAGGTATCTCACAAACCAAAGGAAAGAAACTCCATCATTACTCCCTTACACTTGTTACATATGGATCTCTTTGGCCCCACTAGTGTAATGAGTCTAGGAAATACATCTTACTGTTTAGTGATCACAAATGACTTTACAAGATTCACTTGGGTCTTCTTTTTTAGAACTAAGGATGAGACTCTTGAGATTATGAAGAATTTTAACTTAAAGATTGAGAATCAATGTGATCACAAGATCAACACCATAAGATTTGATCAAGGAACTGAATTTAAGAATCAAATCCTTGATACATTTTGTGATGAAAAGGGTATTGCAAGACAATATAGTGCTCCCAGGACTCCTTAGCAAAATGGTGTTGCTGAGAGGAGAAACATGACACTTATTGAAGCTGCAAGAACTATGTTGTCTGACTCTAAACTACATATCACCTTCTGGGTTGCGACAGTCAACATTGCCTGCTATGTGTAAAATAGAGTTTTAGTGGTTAAGACTCATGGTAAGACTCCTTATGAACTTTGGCATAAGAGGAAACCTTTCATTGGTTTTCTCAGGTTATTTGGATGTCCTTGCATCATCTTGAATACCAAAGATCAAATTTCCAAGTTTGCTGAGAAATCAGATGTTGGACATTTCATTGAATACTCTTCCCAAGCTAAGGCTTATAGAGTATACAATCTTAGAAGTAGAGTAGTTGAAGAGTCAGCCAATGTGACTTTCAATGAGCACACTCTTAGTGTGAAAGGTTCTGGTCCTGATTGGCTGTTTAATCTTGATTTAGTTACCAACTGTTTTAATAAATCTTGTGAGCATGTTTCAGGATCTACATACATACTACCTACTAGTGATCCTGATCCAAGATTTGAGTTGAGAAGACCTTCAAGCTATACATCTTCAACTCCAGTTGTAACTAACTCTGCAAATGAAGTTTCTATCAGCACAACAATGATAAATTTAGCTGATGCATCTGAGATGCCTTCAAATTCCAGCTTAGAGGCTCCACAACTAGATAAAGAAGCTTTAATTGTAGAAGAAAATGGTGGTGGTGATAATGACCAAGAATTTCTTGATGCTAACAACCACTCTATAGAAGACAACATCAATGATATCACACTCTTTGGATCAAATCTCTCTTGATAAGTGTGCTGATGTGGTGGGAGAAACGTTAATGCCAGATCTAAATTTCTCTAATTTAGATCTCTCTCAGCAACTTGCTGTGATCCCTTAGCTAAGGATCCACAAGTCTCATTCCACCAAAAATATCATTGGAGATGTTGACACAGGGCTAAGAACAAAAGGACAAACCCATGAAGCAAATGTTTGTCTTCACTCTTGTTTCTTATATCAGATAGAGCCAAAGAAGATTGATGAGGCTCTAAAGGATGGAAGTTGGGTTGAAGCTATGCAAGAGGAGCTGCTTCAATTCAAAAGGCAAAAGGTTTGGAACCTATGTCCACTTCCTCATGGGAAGACTACTATAGGTACCAAATGGTGTTTAGGAATGAGAAAGATGATAGAGGAATTGTCATCAAAATAAAGCTAGACTAGTTGTTCAAGGGTACACACAAGAAGAAGGAATTGACTACACTGATGTCTTTGCTCCTGTAGCAAGACTGGAAGCTGTTAGGATATTCTTGGCTTTTGCTGCATCCATAAACTTCAAGGTCTATCAACTTGATGTCAAGTGTGCTTTTCTCTATGAGGAAATTGATGAAGAGGTGTATGTCAAACAACCACTTGGTTGTGTAGATCCTGATCATCTTGATTATGCCTGCAAGCTTGATAAAGCCCTTTATGGGCTGCACGAAGCACCAAGGAAGTGGTATGAGACTCTATCTTAGTATCTCTGCAAGCGTGGATACAGAAGGGGTACTATAGATGGAACTCTCTTCATCAAAGGACAAGGAAATAACTTGATGCTAGTTCAAATATATGTAAATGACATCATCTTTGGTTCAACTAATCCAAGGCTTTGTAAAGACTTTGAGAAGCTGATGAAGGACAAATTTGAAATAAGTGCCATGGGTGAACTCAATTTCTTTCTGGGAATTCAAGTGAAGCAGGTTGAAGATGGCATCTTCATAAGTCAGTCAAAGTATGTTAAGGACATACTCAAAAGGTTCAACATGACTGATTGTAAGATTGCTAAGACACCCATAGAAAGAAACCACTCCCTTGGACCTGATCTTGAGGGGGAGTGTGTGGATGAACACCTTTAGAAGGCTATGATTAGGTCTCTTATGTATCTTACCGCTAGCAAGCGTGATATCATGTTTGCCACATGTATTTGTGCAAGATATCAAGCTAACCCCAAGATGTCACATCTTATCACTGCCAAAAGAATTCTAAGATACCTCAAAGGTGCCTCAACACTTGGCCTCTAGTATCCCAAAAGCTTTGACTTCAATCTGTATGCATATTCAAAAAGTGATTATGGTGGCTACAATATGACTGCAAAGTCTACATTTGGGGGATGTCAGTTTCTTGGTGGAAGGGTTGGCTCATGGCAATGCAAGAAACAATCCTGTGTCTTTGCATCAACTGCTGAAGCTGAATACATTGCTGCTACAAGCTGTTGTGCTCAAGTGCTTTGGATTTAAAATTAGATGCTTGACTATGGATTAAACTTCAAGGAGACTCCCATTCACATAGACAACAATCGTGCTCTCTCTATCGCTGAAAATTCAGTGTAGCACTCTAGGACAAAACACATCAATATCAGGTATCATTTAATTAGGATAACTTTGAAAAGGGATTAATCAAACTAGTAAGGTTAACACAAATGAACAATATGCTGATCTGTTCACCAAAGCCTTTGATGAACAAAGATTCAAGTATCTGTTATCAACTATTGGGATGATTAACTTTGAGTAGCTTTTCTTAAAACTTAATCATATTATTTCTAAAACCTTGTGTACTAAGTTGTCTATTCTATCACCTTCATAAGCTCTTGTTTTCTCTGGATGAAAATCTTTTTAGAACAACTTTCCTTAGAATTTTTGAAAACATTTTGGTCTTTTTCCTTTAGAAGAAATAGTTTTATTTTCGGAAAAAAGTTATGCCTTCAAAAGAAATAACTGCCTAAGTAAATTGCCTTTGGAAGAATCGAAGCTTAAAATTTTCTCTTAGGCACTTAAATGTTTTTAAGGACAATTTTCTTCTGAAGCAAATTAACTCTTGGAAGCTTTATTATTAGCTGAATAAAACTTTCAAGTCTTAGTTTTCTTCCAAAGTAAAATTTTCAAAGAAACTCTCTGGGAATTCCTACGAAGTCAATTTGGATTCGGAAGCTTTTTCATTAAAACTTTCGAAGAAAATTTACCTTTGGAAGATTTTCGAAATCCAAGAAACCTACTTTCTGAGCAAAAAGCAAACTTCTTTTTCAGAGGTGGGACTGATATCCAGATTTCAAAGTTTATCCTCTTTCATTAACTTCGTCTTAAATCATGTTCATATAAACTTAATGGTTTCCCTATTTTTCTATCATCTTTATCTTTCCGCCAAACCTAAATCCCCAAAATTCTCTCAGCAACCGCCTTCGTTCTGTCTTTCATTCACCATTAAGCTTTTCTAAATGGCTAACCTTAACAGAAGAAATGACCTTGATTTCTCCATGTAGTTACACAGGCATCATATTCAGGTTGCCCTATTAAACTCTAAGAAAGATCCACGCTTCTTAGAGGTTTGCCAATTCTTGGCTTTGTATAACTATTGCACCTCCCTTACCATCGATTCTGTTCTTTATGAGGATCGTCTGCTTGATTTCTGGAAAACTTGTCTAGAGGTTATTCTAGATGGGGAGAAGGCACTGTCTGCTGCGGTGTAGGGGAGGATAATCTTCATCACTCCAGCCATCATAAACACTCATCTTCAGGTGGATGATGAGGAAAGTGAATTGTCCTTTCCTATAGAAGCTGTTAACCAATCCTTCCAACAAATCGGCTATGAAGGGGATTTCTCTATAAAGACCTTCAGGAAAGGGAATGTCTCATCCCAGTGGAAGTACTTACTACATGTGGTCATCCATAGCTTATCCAACAAGCATGGGGGTTGGGACCAGATTCCTGAAGATCTCTCCTTCATAGTGCATAGGATGGTTCAAGGGGTCAAGTTCAGGTATTCTCAATTTGTTTATACAAACCTTCTTGCTAACTTAGACTCCTTAGAATATTACATGTTTCTTAGATATGTTCAACACATTCTCAACTCTGAACTGGGCTCACAGTTGAGGGAAACAAATAATATTCTTAAACTAGGACAAATGAAGCCCGACATCTTTAAAATCTTAAAGAAGCCAACTATTGGCTTCTCTAGGGTAGAAACAACCTTGGTCCCAAAAATGTTAGAGCTCATTGCTCAAGGTGACAACCTGGCAACACAAGCTAGTGTTGAACCCACACCTTCAACATATCAACCACCGAAACAACCAAAAATCATCCTCACTTACCAAAGAAGATCTAAACGAACCCCTGCACAAGCTATTCAGTCTGTGCAAGCCCCCTTATCACTACCCACACAAGAAGAAATGGAATCTAGAGCTTCCACTTCTCCTATGGAGCAAACCACTCCCATCCCTTCAACTATCAGTCCTAAGGTTCCTCATGCTCAGACTGGTGAGCTCACAAGCCTAATAGCCTTAAGCCTTCATTTTGAGTCTTTACACTCAGATGAACAACCTTTAGGTTACAGCTACCATCCCCAACCTTTGGACTTAAACCAACCAATTCCCAACCTTGACTTCTATACTGATGAAGATTTTAGGTTTCAGTGAGTATCATGAGTCTCTTTATTCCTCCCCTACTCAAAGAGATATGAGTGCTCCTGAATCACCTATGTCTAGCCCACATCAGTCACCTATCACTGAGGTGGATACTTCTGAACCTGTTCAGGATATCCATATGGATGAGGCTCTCACTTCAGTAAGTGATTACATAATTAAGACCTTAACCATGACAACTCAGACCATTAACACTTCAAGAGAATTTGATGATTTAGCTAACCAAATCCAGAATGCATACGTTGTACTGGTGCTGAACCATCCTTTCAGCTTCTCTAACATGATATTCTCTTACATGGTCGAGAACCTAGAGGCCAAGGGTAAGGAGGGCTTTTGCATGTACCCTCGGTTCTTATAGCTTATTATTGATGAGAAGCTTCCATCTTTGCCAAAGGAGAAAAAAGATGCCATGATACTCGAGGTGATGGATGATACCACCTTAGGTAGGATGAAAGTATACAGAGGGAAGCAGGTGAAGCCCCCTGTTAAGAGACTGTTCGGGCACTTGGAAAGTGCTGATTATGTGGTGCCTTCTCACAAGAAGTGGCGTCACAATGAGAGTGACTCAGATGTCGAGCTGATTGAGCTACCTAGTGATGATACAGATGACGATGACAACGACCATGGTGATAGTCAAGGCAGTGAGGCTCCTGATGGATCCGAGCAGGCTCCAATCCACCCCGACTTTCAGGTAGATAAAGATGATGAGTCAGATGAGGAGCCTATCGTGAGGACAGTTAGGAGCAGAGTTATGGCACACGAGAGAGGTAAAGCAGCGGTTGGTGGACGCTAGGCTGGGTCAAAGGGTGGTGCTACAGATTACAATGATCCTACTTACACCCCAGACCAACCACTCGGCTCAGGGGGAGCCTCTGTCTCCAAGAGCTCAAGGAAGAAAAGAATGGCCCAACCCTACGGGAAGAAGAGCAAGAGGCAGAGGATCACCCTAATCACTACTCCCACCACCACTACCACAACTACCACCACAGCCACACCTCCTATCTCCACCCCATAGCTACTACTACCACCATCACTCCACCCACTACTACACCTCCTACCACCAAACCACCACCACTCCACCCACCATTACTATCTCTCACCGCACCACCACTACCACAACCACTACACCACAACCCACACACATTCCACCTCCCACATTCACCATATCCGCTACTACCACCACCACTTATCAAGCCGGTCCGTCCACTCACACTCCATTCACCGCTGGACCCTCCCTACCCCACATTGGGTTAGAGGAACAGCTAGCCAACCTCAACCGTATTGTTCTAAAACTATTGGCTACTGATGAGCAAAGAGCTGCACAACTCAACCAGCTGATGGAGCTTAATGCTGCTCAGGCTGTGCAGATTACACAACTCCGTGAGTAGAATGCCCATTCGATTAAAAGGATTGAAGAACTAGAGACAAAGAACAAGAAGATACTGCTCAGGCTTAAAAGATCCAAAAATGAGCCTTTGAAGATAAAGGATGGTGATGGTGATGATGGTGATGACGATGATGAGAATGATGAAGAGGAAGAAGATGACTCTGAGGAGGAGGTTGGAGAGGGTGTACCGAGTGGAAAAGAGCGAGAAGATGATGACAATCAGGAAGGTGATGCTGTTGCATCAGCCTCTCCTCAAGCTGAAGAGAGGTGTACCAAACATAGCCAAGATCAAGGAGCCTCTTCTTCAGCTCCACCAGCAGAAGAATCAAGGGAACAAGACAAAAATAATTATTAGATGTTTATATATTTAAAACTTTTGTACTTGAATGATATGTTACACAAATGTAATTAATGTTCATTTATGTGTATTTATGCTTAAATGTTTTATCTAATGAATGTTTTGTGATATGCTTAATGTCTAATCAAGCAGATAAAACTCCACAGTAGGATGAATATGATGTTGCTCTCCTCCAGCAAATCAAGTCTCAATTCACCATGATTCTTGATTTGCAAGGGATAGTCAAAAGGTCAGTGAGCTACACTCCCGAAGAAGGAGAAATTATACATGATCTAACCGACGAGCAACTTGCTGAGATGTTCAGCCTGAATCCTGACTAGCTTGTCAAAGATGCTCCAGAGGTAGATGTTATAAGTGATGATGAGCTGAAAGATGTTGATGAAATAGAGATAAAGGATGCCACTTCTGAACACTATCCAGAATACACTGATCGCGAGGGAAATGTGATACCCAACTTGGGTGATACTTTCGGTAGTGCTATATTTGAGAAGTTGGATGAAATGGAGAAAGAAAAGGAAAAGGATGAAAGCCAAGCCCAAGCCTCAGATGCTAATGTTGATATTAAGAAGGCTGAATGGGTAGCTTGTTTTGCTGAAATAAGAGCCCAGCACATGACTCCAAAGCAAATTGGCTACACCAAACTCTACAAAGTCAAGAAACATCAGAAGGTGTCGGGCAAAATCATTGCATGGGCCTATTTTGAGGACTTAAACGTTTATGCAGTAAAAAGAGAGAAGGAGTTCGAGTACTTCAGATATCCTCATGATCTGAAGACTCTTCCTGGTTTTGAGCTCAACCGACTAGCGTGCTTAGATCTGCTGTATGCAAATCCAAGGAAGATGTC
>BJCM01210167.1:0-17731 GCA_018326385.1 Flaveria bidentis | reverse complement strand
AGTAGTTATAGAATCAGCTATACTTGGCGTTTATTGTAAGATGTCCTCAGCTGTTGTGGACATCTTCAGTAGTTTTATGTTGGTGTCAGCTGTTTGAATAATCAGTTAGATGTCACTATCAGGTGACATCTGCTGACGTCACATTCCTCTATAAAAGGAATGTTGACCTAATTTGTAATCAGCCGAAGCCTGCGAGTAAATTGATATATTATCTTTTCCAGAAAACTCACTCTTTATAGCCGTCACTGTTTGATTGAATATTCTTAGTATTCTTGCTTAAATTTCGTCTAATTTTAATACGATTCCGCTGCATATTATAACCTAATTGATCAAACCAGATCGTCGTTCCCCAACAATGATTAAATGGACATGTTTATGAACTTGATGATTGAAGGTATGTTTTTCCTCTTAAACTCGTACCAGGTTGATATTTTGATGCGAATGATTTTTATCATGTTTTTGGTTGATTTAATTATTTAATGTGTACTTCACACACACAAGCATGGAATGATCAACCATCCTTATACAATGCATGGTAGAACTTTTTCACAACTTTTCTTACCAGGTTACTTAAGTTATGAGGACTCATTTTCATTGATCCTCATTAGGACTCTTTTACTTTGATCCTTTTCATGATGATCCATATTAGGATTCTTCTCAATTCACTTTGGAAGGTGATCCATGATGGGATTCTTTTGTTCATTCACTTGGAATGTATTGCTTTTGTAGATTCATCCAATTTGGATGTGTTCCTCATCAGGAATATTAGGACATCTGCACTATGTGCATGTTTCATCAGGTCTTTGCTCAGCAAAACAAAGATGAAACTGATGTAGGTGAAAGAGATTCATAAAGTATCATTACCTGGTGTGTTTAGGTTACTACACACATGCACTCAAATAAGCCAATACATACTTGTACTCTATGATGAGTGTTTCACTATTAAATAATTTTTATTCATCACTGCATGTATCTTCTCTTCGAAGTTGAGCCTACCAACATATGTGGTAAGTCATGACAGTCTTGCAATTTTTGAATTTAAGCATAGTGAATGATATAATGATTTTAATTATATCATTTCCCATAGATTCTTTTCTTCATCAAAATTGATTTCTTTTTGTGGTTTTCTGATGTTTTTAATGTTTTTGATGTTTTTCATGGTTTTACTCAATGTTAATCATGTCAATTGACTGAACCAGGAATTCAAACCTACTAGGTTCAAATGCCTTGGTAAATAAATCAGCTAATTGATTTCAGTTGTTACTTGAGTCAATTTGATTAATCCCTTTTTAGCACATTCTCCCAAAAAGTGATATCTAATTTCAATATGTTTTGTTTTTGAGTGATGAACTGGATTATTATTTATGAAAACAGCTGTTGTGTTATCAATGTAAATTGGCGTGTGCAAGAAGTTAAAACCATAAACAAGCATCTGGTTTTGAATCCAGAGTACTTGAGAGCAACAAGCTGATGTTGCAATATACTCAACTTCTGTTGTGGACACAGATACATTTGTCTGCTTCTGGCATTGCCAAGATACCAGTCTGGGATCAAGAAATTGACAACTGCCCGGGTGGATTTTCTGTTGAAGTTGCATCCTCCATAATCACTGTCTGTGAATGCATAGAGATTAAATTCTCCTTCCTTTGTATACCATTACCCAAGAGCTGGTTTTCCCTTCAGATATCTAAATATCCTCTTGACTACATTCACATGTGATTCTATTGGATCAGCTTGATATCTGGCACACGCACAAACTCCAAATATTATGTCAGGCCTACTGGCTGTTAGATTCATAAGTAAGCCGATCATTGATCGCTAGTGAGTCTGATCCACTGTTTGCCTTCAGGATCAGGTCCAATCTTTACTTTAGTATCCATAGGAGTTCTGATAGACTGACAGTTAGCAAAGTGGAATTTCTTCAACATTGTTTCACATATTTTGATTAATTGATGAAGATTCCATCTGCTGTCTCTTGGACTTGCACCCCTAGAAAGAAGGTGAGTTCCCCTATAGCACTCATTTGAAATTTTGAGTGCATAAGGTCTTCAAATTCTTTGCAGAGTTGCCTGTATATAGAGCCAAATATAATGTCATCCACATAGATTTGGACTAACAACATATCTTTTCCTCTTGTTCTTCTGAAGAGAGTCTAATCAATCTTTCCTCTTTCATATCCATGTTCAAGAAGAAAGGATGATAGAGTCTCATAGCACTTTCTTGGGGCTTGATGAAGACTATAAAATGATTTGTCTAGCTTGTAAACTCTGTGAGGGAAATGTAGATCTTCAAAGCTAGGTGGTTGACTCACATAGACCTCCTCAACAATCTTTCCATACAGGAAGACACACTTTACATCAATTTGATAAAGAGTAAATTCATGGATGCAGAATATGCTAGAAAGATTCTGATTGCTTCTAGTCTGGAAATAGGTGCAAACACTTCGTCATAGTCGATTCCTTCTTGAGTGTATCCCTGTGCCACTAATCTTGCTTTGTTTCTGATGACGATCCCTCTATCATCAGTCTTGTTCCTGTACAGCCATCTGGTACCGATAAGGTATTGTCCTTCAAGAAGATCTACCAGTTGTCGTACTTCTTGCTTCTTGAATTGGAGCAATTCTTCTAACATTGCTTCAATCCAGCTATTGTCTTGAAGTGCCTCTTTGATGTTCTTGGGTACTGTTTGACACACAAAGCATGAGAATAAACAAATGTTTGCAATACTTGATTTGCTTGTTGTCACCCTCTTATTAAAATCACCAATAATAGTTTCAACTGGATGGTTCTTGTGTATTCTTGTGGTTAGAATGGAGTCACCAACAATCGTTACATCAAGATTAGAGACATTCAGCTCATTATGGTCAGAGGCACATTCATCTAGTACTAATGTTCAATTATGATGATTGTCAGACTCTATTTTAGTTCCTGCTTCAGCTTCAGCAGCACTGTGATTGCTTACATTATTTGATGTCCTTTGTGTTTCAACTAGAGGAGTAGCATGTTTTTGATTTCTGACTTTAGTTGACAGATCATCTGAGTGAGATGGTACCAGGCTTGGACCTCCTTCAGAAGAAACACTAAGGTTTTATGACGATTGTCTGATGGGATCAGCTTGAAGAGGAACATCTTCATTCATGCATTCATCAAATGTAGGAGGAACTAATGGAAAATTATCTCTTCTTTCTATAGATGACGAAGTATCACTTGAATGTAGATTTTCTGCATCAGACAAGTGAAATTGATCAAATGATTTTGTAAATGTGTCAATATCAAACAACCAGTCGGGACCATTTGTATATTTAGGAAACGAATGTTCCGTGAATTGAACATTTATTGATTCATCAATAATGTTTAATATAGGATTAAACACTCAGTATGCCTTTGAAACCGAATAATAACCTACAAAGAATCCTTCATCAAACTTGGATGAAAACTTTCCCAAATAGTCTCGGGTGTTTAATATTAAGACAGGACTACCAAATGATTTGAGGAATCCAATAAATTATTTCCTATAAAAGAGCAGTTCATAAGGAGTCATGTTACTTTGTTTAACATTTAGAGTTTGATTTTGTACAAAGAACAATGTATTAACTGCTTCTGCCCAGAAGGTGATTGGCAGTATAGAATCGGCTAGCATCGTTCTTGCTGCTTCAATCAGTGTTCTATTTCTCTTTTCAGCTACCCCATTTTGTTTAGGAGTTCTAGTTGCACTGAATTGATGAGCAGTGCCTTTGGTTGCATAAAAAGAACTCATACTTTCATTTTTGAATTCAGTACCATTATCACTTCTTATTATTTTGACCTTAAGATCGAGTTGATATTCTATTTTAGTAATAAATTCTTGTATGATTTGGGATGCCTTATTTATATGAAGTAAGAAGAAAACCCATGTGAATCGTGAAAAGTCATCAATGATCACTAAACAATATTGTTTCTTTCCAATACTTATTACATGAGTTGGTCCAATCAGATCCATGTGAAGTAACTTCAATGGAGTATTGTTAGTGTTCACCAGATTGGTTTTGTGAGACGATTTGTGTTGTTTTCCTTTGAGGCACGCTGAACAGTGATCAATAGAATGAAATTCTTTTTGAGGAAGACCAATGACATGGTTTCCTTTGATCAACTTCTTCATGTTTTTAAAGTTTGTGTGCCCCAAACGTCTATGCCAAAGCTGTGACTCATCAAATGATGCTTTTGACAAAAGACACGTTTTTTCTTTAGGTGATGCAGAACACAGGTTTAAGACATATGCATTATTCTTCCTTAGGGACTTTAAGACAACCCATTCCTCAAAGATTTGAAATCCAGGTTTCAGAATGTAGCAATGAGTATTTGTAAAGTGAGTGGAATATTTCTTATCGCAGATCTGAGACACGATAGCAAATTGAAATTCAGTTGTTCACATTAGTTCACTTTGTCAAAACTTAGCATCCCGTTTGTCACAGATCCTTCACCTGTAATTCTACCACCCTGTGAATCTCCACCAAATGCCATAGTAGTTCCTTGTATATGCTTGAAGTCATGAAGGAGGGAACGATCTCTAGTCATGTGTTGGGAGCATCCACTGTCTACGTACCATAGGCTATTAGACCTGTGTGGATGAACCTCAAGCAAAAAGAACTAATTAGAATAATGAACCCAAGCCATGATGGTCTTGGGTTTGCCGTTCCTATTCATAATGGTGACTTCTTGGTATTTCCTTCTAAATTATGGTTTTGATGGAGGTATCCTGGGAGAATTCTGGTAATGACTGGGTTGAGTCATCTCATCAACATCTATTGAAGATTCAAATGAGTAATGAAATCGTTGGTCTCTGTTTCTTTGTAGAAATTTAGCCCGTTTTTCATTATCAAAAGTAGTTTTTTGTTTTGGAAGGTCAATTTTGTGTTTCATTGTAAGATGTTTTCTTTGACCCTTCCACAAAATGATTATTAGGGAATTCTGGGAGAATTTAGCCCTAGATTGATTATTATGAAAATGAGGTTTGACAGAATGTGTAACAGTGGATGTTTTTGAGATGGGCTTCTGTTGGGGAATTCTCAAACCCTTCTGATAGTAGTAACAATTAGATGTATTATGATTATTCATGTCACTGAATGAACAATACTTGTTGAAATGGTAGTTTTTGGTGGAGTGATTGTTCATGTCACAAATAGAGCAATATTGATTAAAAAGCATTCATCTGTCTTGTGATTGAACATTTCACAAATGTCACAATACATTTGTTTGTTTCTTGAATCAAATTTTGCCTTGTGTGACTCGGCTGATATTTTCTTTTGCTGAGTCACTTTCTTTTCTATAGGGGATGAATCAGAATCAGCCCTTTTTGTAGTTTTCTTCACAACACTACTATTGTTTGATTTTCTGGGCTATTTCTATTTCTTCAACCCATTTCTCACCTCTTTCTCAAACTGGTCAACATGTTCCTTGTTGTAGATATCAAACCCAACTCCCTGCCTTAATCTTGAAGACTGAGGGTCTGATAATGTTTTATGTGTTGAGCGCAGTGATCCTGTTTGTTTCTTTTGTAGTGAAACCTTTTCTTATTTGCTTGAAGTTTTTGGAGATATGGTCTCATTATCAGACCTGCTCTCAGCAGTGGGTTTCACTGACTTCACATGTTTCTTTTTACCTTGTAAAACAGAGGGTATGAATTTTATAAAAGGGACAATTGCTTTTACCGGGCTTGAGGGTTTCATGACACTCACTGTCTTGTCTGAACACTTTTTGATTTTGATTGGGTGACCTAACTTGATTTTATCCTCATTTGTTTCAATATAAACATCAGGTTTGTTTTGAGGATTGACCACTTGTTTTACCATAGATTTAGGTTCCATAGTTTTAGTTTCAATTTCTTTAGTGAGTGAGATAGATTCAGGCATGACAGTGTAGTTGTCATTATATGGTGAAGGACATGAATTATACCCAATCCCCGACATGTCCTTTGGATCCTTTTGAGAATCAAGCATCTCTTGCAGCTTAACTGAAGACAGTTGAAACTTTTCAAGTTTCACTTCAGTCATTGAATGTTTAGCCTTAGATTGAGCTAACTTTTCAGTGAGTAGCTCATTCTCAGCTGCAAGAGTGTACTTTTCACCATACAGTTTTTCTATGTCAGAGAGATTTGATTTTGATTTCAAAGCCTTTTATTTCTCTTTTCATCATCTCTGACTTTACCTTTTCTTCTTTAATTTTATCTGCCAATTTATGGTTATGCTCCCTATAACCTTGCAATTCATTAATTCATTTTTCACTATAAAGGTTAGATTTTACCTCAGTACGCATTGGAGATGGACCATCATTGATGTGAGCCATAAGAGCATGATTTTGAAATTAAGGCTTGACTTCCTCTTCATACACGCTCCAGTCACATACCCCATCTTGCTTTATCATAAGAGAAATAGCAGAAGACTGACTACTTCCGTGAGCTTGATTTGTCAGTTGGGGTGGATTTTGATATGATTGGTGTTAATGAGAATGATGATACTGTTGCTGTTGGTTGTTGGAGTGAAAGCTTGAGTTAGGCTGTGAGGATGATTGGCCTTGAGAATTCCTTTGAAAGTTGTTTCTCTTGGGGACATTGCATTCTCTGTAGAAGTGGCTAGCCATGCCACAATTAAAGCATTTCACCTTGGATTTATCATATCCAAGTTTTGTATTTTCATTTTGGCTCAGTTTTTTGCCTTTTCTAAAGAATTTCTTGGCTCTCATGGCAATCATGGCCATTTGCCAGTGTAGATCCATTTCTTCCACATCATCAGGATCCATTTGAAGATCATGTATAGGTTGGACTCACCTTAGTTTGATTGTTTACTTTTACTTGTAATAGGTCTTTTGTTAGTTTCCTTTTGTAAGTACTTAGATTTATGTATTTTGGCAGTCTAGCGAAACTATGAGCGAAACTATAAGTTCGCTCACAGTTTGCTGTTTTGTTTGCCTGGCGAATCTACTGTTTCGCCTGGCGAAACTATAGTTTTGTTTCTATAGTTCGCCAGTGCAGTTTCGCTGACTGTGAAACTGTTTGCGAAACTATAAACTGCTATATATTGTTTTGTTTCTTTCTATTGTAGATAAGCTTGAAAAACCCTAATCGATTATCATTGTTGCAAGTTACCATTTGAAAGTAGTTAATACATAGAATTATCCTTGTGCTTTATGTTATTGATTGTCATTGATCATTGTCTTATTATGAATGAGTTCTTATTGTGTTGAATCTTCTTTGTAATTGTTGTTTAGTATATTTGTGGGATATTGAACAAATCCTTAATATCATTTGCACTGTAATACGATCACATGGACCAACAATATGGTATCAGAGCCTTAGTGCTCATGATTTGTTGAGTTTCTTAGTGGGTTTTGTTCAATATCTTGTTTCAATCATTTTGGATCACTTATTGGATGTTTTTGATGTGGAAATTGATTGAGTTAACCTTGTTTTCGGTTGTGGAAGCCTTGTTAATCATAAGATCTCAAATTCATTGAGTTTTTGATGATTTCGGACTGATTTTGTGTTAAAAAAAATGGTTTTGGGATCCATGAGCTAAACTGTTGTTCTTTCAGCGAAACTATCAATCATCTTCGAGCGAAACTACGGGTTATATTGATTTGGAAATCGTTCTCTAGTTGTTCTGCGAGACTAGTCTTTTTGAACGAAATTTCATAAGTGATTGTGAAGGATTTTCAACCGAAATTGCTGCCGAAAGTGTTTCTGAACGAAAGTTCAAGCTTGTTTCGTGCGAACTTACCAGCGAAACTAAGCTTGTTGTGACAATCTGCGAGCGAAATTCATGCCGAAATTGTCAGCGAAATTTGCTTCTTTTTCGAAAGTATCAGCGAAAGTAGTATTTCAGCGAAATTACCTGCGATGTTACCTTTTTCTGCGAAAGTGTCTGCGAAAGTATCTTGTTTCTTTCCGAAACTACATCAATCTCTGTGAAACTATCATGTCTAAGTTAACATCACTCACACTTGCAGATCTTGAAAGTGTTGCTCCCAATATACCTCCGAGACTCATTAACGGAGACAATTTTGATGTTAGGAAGAGATGTCTTAAGGCCTTTTTCTTCTACAATGATCACAACCAATGGGAATCGATTATTTCTGGTCCTCACATACCAACAGTTACTGTTGGTGATATTGTCTCTCAAAATAAGGACCCATCTTTTTTCACTGAAAAGGATCTGAAGTTGATCAACCGTGATCAAAAGGCTTTTGGGCTTTAACCCTCTGTTTGGCACCAGACATTTATAATTGTTTTGTAGAGCATAAAATGCTAAATCTCTTTACCATGCACTATGTGAGTTTTATGATGGCAATGCAGATTTGGTAGAGGACAAGAGCATTCAGGCTGAGAAGGAAGTCAACTCTTTTGTTGGATACAAGAACGAAAGTTTGACAAATCTCAAAAATCGTTTCTTGACTATTTCAAGCACCTTAAAGAAATATGATGAAAAGCTTTCCAATTGTGAACAAGTTAACAGGCTTCTAGATTCTCTCCCACCTCAGTGGAGACTTTAGATGAGGATGCTTAAACAAGAAAGAGGGTTCACAGACTACAAGCTGATGGATATTATCAATAAGCTGAAATCCTTGAGTTGGATATGAAGAGACGGGAATTTAACCAGACTATGATGCCCACATCTGGTTTTTCACAAAATGCTGCTTTACTGTCATCCGCTGCAAGCTCTCAGATTCAAAATTCAAATCAAGGAGGAGTTCACACAAGTAATTTTTTAGGTGGAAACAATAGTGTTGGAAGAGATCTCGGTAATTCTAAGACCACTGCTGAAACTTCAATCCCATCAGAAACAATGGCTCTTTTTGGAATGTTTGTTCAAAGCTATGAAGAACTATTAGCTGGAGAGTTGAAAGGAAAGGGAATGACTATGGAAGACATGTATCAGGTGGATCCTGATGATCTTGAGGAAACTGATATTCAATGGCAGATGGTTATGTTGACCCTTAGAGCTCGAAGATTTATGGAAATAACTGGACGGAAGAACTTCGGTGGTCGAACATCTAATTCAAAACTGGATTTGATAAGTCCAAATTGAGATGCTTCAATAGTAAACAATTGGGACACTTTAAACGTGATTGTCATTCCCCAATTGTCACCGATTCAAGCAATTCAGGAGTTCCTAAGTTAACAGCTGAGAAGGAGAAGGAAGATATGTATCACATAAAGGAGACTGCATTGATTTCTAACATCGATTGGAGTGCTAAGGTTGAGGAAACAAGAACCGAGATAAATCATGCTTTGGTTGCTGAGCTTGTTGAAGGGAATGAAAAGGAAGATGGTAAAGATGGACTTGACCTTTTCAAGGAATTCAAAAGGGAAGTTGTGTCATCTGTGAATGAGAGGTAGAGAAAGACGCTGGAATAGGGGGAGGTAAATCTGCAAGTATAAGAGAGGAAGGAAGTTCATGCACGGGGCAAAGAACGGATAATGATGATGATGCTGCCACGGTTTAGGAAAAGAAGTCAAAGACTCCGGTGTGCCAATGTGAAAAAACCTTAGTTGCTGAAAGGATTGTGATGGGACTTCCATATGAGGTAATTCAGCATATGTGCCCATCTGCTTGCAAAATTAGATTATTTGGGATTTATAAAGCTAATAGTCTATTAATTGATAATGAAAAGGATTTAAATTGAATCAATGATGAACTTAAAATCAATGAATCAAAATACATTGTTAAATTAAATGAGGCTTTAAAAGAAAATGATCATTTAAAACGAATTTTTTTGGAAAGAAATGTTGAGATTAACACTTTGACTGAAAGAGTTGCCCTTGCTAAATTTGAAGCAAACAAACTTCAGTCAAAGTTAGATAAATGGACCATTTCAGGAATGAAACATGATGATCTATGTAAATCTCAACGGGGAGCTAGGATTAAAACGGGATTGGGTTATTAAAACGTAAAGGTTTATCCTCCACCTAGTACATACTGTTATTCTTCTATGCATGTTCCTCATTCTTCTAATGATTTAATCAAAACAGATACTCACAGTATGTCTGCAGGTTTAGAGGGTGTTAACTCTAAGCACGTTCGTGAAGACTACGACTATGGACCAACTAGTGGGCTTGGATGCACTAGTATTAGTACACCTGATTGTCAGCAATCTATTTTAGATCACAAGTCTAGTTTAAATTCTATTTTTGTTTCTATTTCTCCTATAATAGACTCTGTTGTCTCATGTTCTCATGATGGTTCTGTTTCATCATTTAACTCAGTACATTGTGGTGATGTCTTTTATTATGGTGATGATTGTGATGCAACTGATCTTTCTGCAAAGTCAACAGAGCAAATTAAAACTAATTGTTTTGAAAAGTAATTTTCTCATCCCATTCCATCTTTCACTCCATCAAATATGTCTTTATCTGATGAAAGAATTACCTCTTTGTCTGAAACTAGTACTAGTGGAATTAGTTCTACTAGTACTTCGGACGAACATTCATCTATTTTTGTAAATAATAATTCTTGTTCAAATAAACATCGACCTGTTGGCATGTATGAGACATTTAGTGACATCGATTCTAGTGTATCTAAATGTGATGAGGAAATTATCATTGATCATATTCTTACCTCATCACATCACAGACCTAGACACAAACCTCATTGTTTTAGGTGTGGTCAAGAGGACCATCTTGTCATGAATTGTCCTACATTGCTAAATAGACATCTTAATAGGAACTGTTTTGGAAATAAATTAACAAAATTGGTTAAAAATTTCATTTGCAAAAAATCTGCTTCATCTAAAGATAAAGTTGTTCAATCTTGGGTTCCTATCACACCTGGTTAATCTGTTCTTTATTTCATTTCAGGAGTCATCCATGAAGATTGTAAACAACATGTAGCATGTAGATAGTGGTTGCTCCAAACGTATGACAGGGCTGAAAGACTTACTGACCAATTATCGGATTATTGACAGAGGATATGTTGCTTTTGCTGGCGTGTGCCAAGGGCAAACAACACAATAAACCACATAAGCCCAAACTTGAAAACAACCTCTCTTGTCCTCTCGAGTTTTACATACTGATTTGTTTGGCCCAATTAGCGTTAAATCTATTGCTAAAAAATCTTTTTGCCTTGTTGTTACAGATGATTTCTCCAGATATTCATGGGTGAGATTCCTTGCTCACAAAGAGAAGGTTGCTGAATAATTACAAAGATTAATTCTTTCAATCGAGACAATCAGCAAGAGAAAGGTTATGGGTATGAGAAGCGACAACGGCACTGAATTAAAAAATCACACTCTTGATTCATTCTGTGCTCAAAAGGGGATTGTAAGACAGTTTAGTGCCACCAGGACACCTCACAGAATGGTGTAACTGAACGAAAGAATCACACTCTCATTGAAGTTGCACGTACAATGCTTCATATGTTTTAAATTGAGTGTTGATTGTCAAGGATAAGATGATGACTCCTTATAAACTTTTTAATAAAAGCAAACCTTTAATTGACTTCTTTCAACCATTTGGATGTTCATGCACTCTACTAAATACTCAATCACAGAAGACAAAGTTTGCTGTTGTGTCTGATGAATGTTACTTTGTCAGATACTCTTCTTCTCAAAAGGCCTATCGAGTTTATTACAAGAGAACACGTATCGTTGGAGAGTCGTTCTATGTTGATTGGCAGGAGTGTAACTCTTCTGATGTTCGATCTGAACCAGCATGGTTTTTTGACTCCGATATTGTGTTTAATTCATTCAATCTTCCAGATTTCGACAATGATGCATCCACTCCAAATGTTCAAACCAATATTATCTCCTCCACTTCATCACCTGCCCATTCCACCCTGTCTACAAATGATGCCATTTCAGCTGATGTTAGTTCATCTTCTTCATTGCTGGATTCTTCTTCACCAACATCTCCTTCTTCATCACCTGCATCTATTCCCTCACAACCTATTTCATCTCCCTCTCCCTCATCTAATCCTACACAAACTATGAGTGAAACTTCTCCTCACACCATCCCTTCAAACACCGACTACAAAACTTTGAAAGATTATCCTCTTGATAATGTTATTGGATCTATCACTAATGGTGTTCGGACGCGGTGTCAATCTGTTTTGATTAATATTTGTCTCTTTCCTTCTTCATTTCTCAAACTGTCCCAAAAAATATGCATGCCGCTCTACTAGATCCTTGTTGGGTGGAGTCAATGCAATTGAAGCTTCAACAATTTAGAAAGCTTAAAGTTTGGACCTTGGTTGACTTTCCTCCCAACAAATGCCTAATTGGTACAAAATGGGTGTTTAAGAACAAACCGGATGATCGTGGTGTGGTGGTGCGTAACAAGTCTAGACTTGTTATGCAAGGTTTTGCTCAAGAAGAAGGGATTGACTATACTAAAGTCTTCGCTCTTGTTGCCCGTCTTGAAGCAATCAGGATCTTTCTCGCTCATGCTGCCTATAAATAGTTCAAGGTCTATCAGATGGATGTTAAGTGTGCTTTTCTTTACGGAGACATTGATGAGGAGATATTTGTCTGTCAACCACATGGTTTTGAGGATCCTGACTTTCCAGATAAAGTCTATATGCTTGACAAGTCGCTGTATGGTCTTCATCAAGCACCTAGAAACAGGTATGAGACCCTGACACAGTATCTCTTAAGCAATGGTTTCTCTCGTGGTACAATTGATATGACTCTCTTCAAAAAGGAAGTGAATTGTGAAATGCTTTTTGTCCAAGTTTATGTTGACGATATTATGTTTGGATCTACCAATTCACTATTATGTCGGGAGTTTGAAGAGGTGATGCGTCAATGGTTTGAAATGAGTATGATGGGAGAAATGTGCTTCTTTCTTGGTTTACAAGTTGAACAAAAGCAAGAAGGCATTCTTATTCATCAGGAGAAGTATATTAAAGAAATCTTGAAGAAATTTAAGATGGATGACGCCTCTCCTAAAATGACTCCCTTTACTGCTCAGACTTGTGTCACTCCTGATGAGAACGGGAAACATGTTGATCATCATCTCTATAGATCTATGATCGGTTCCCTCATGTATCTTAAAGCTAGTCGTCCTCATATCACTTTTGCTGTAGGATATTGTGCTCGATATCAGTCGGCCCCAAAAGAGTCCCATGAGAAAGCTGTCAAGAGAATATTTGGTTATCTCAAAGGCTCATTCCGTTTAGGTCTATGGTATCCTTATGGAGGGAATTTTGATTTACTTGCTTATTCTGACAGTGATTCTAATGGTTGCAAGTTAAACAGAAAATCGGTGTCCGGAGGGTGTCAATACCTGGGAAATTGTCTGGTGTCATAGCAGAGCAAGAAATAGACCACTGTCTCTCTTTCTATAGGAGAAGAAGTATACATTGCTGCCACTAGCTGTTGTTCCCAAGTTCTTTGGATACAACACCAAAAGATTGACTACGGAATTAACTTTCTCCATATGCCGTTGTTTTGCGACAACGAAGAAGCCATTGGGATTGCTAAAAATCCTATTCATAATTCCCGCACCAAGCACATCGAAACTCGGATTCATGCAATTCGTGATGCCCAAGAAAAGGGTTTTATTGATATTATACCCATTGACACAAAAAATCAAAAAGTAGATCTTTTCACAAAAACTTTTGATAAACCCCGTTTTTATGAATCGATCTCTATGCTCGGGTTCATATCCTTTTAAACTTCTTTTCATTTCTTCTCTATTTTAAAAAAAATAAATAAATATAAATAAATAAATAATAAATAATAAATTTTGGGGGAGCATTACAATAATCAACGTGTTAATTTTGAAAATGAAGAGAAATGATTTTATATCCTCTGGATATGTTAACTTTTTGCATGATTGGTACTTAAAATGAGAAATGATAGTAATTGATGTTGTTATTTGTTTCACATTTAAAAAAAAGCACATATAATGCTCATACAAACAAATTCTATAACGATATGCTTGATAGACTCAACCTAACAAATAAAGTAAGTAGGAGCATTTTTATTTACATTAAAAATATATGCTTATGGATGTCTGGATTTACGCAATCATTTTGGCCTACACGAAAACTTAGTCCTGACAAAAAACGGATTGAGAGTTGATCTTTATCACCTTGATACTAATCATATAATCCCTATCCATGAGTGATGCTGGTGTATTTATGTGTCGTGTACTTGTGCTTATCTCCTCTGTTGTACGGTGGTACTGACCTGGAGTGATGATCTTATCTGCTGTACGGTGGTACTAACCTGAAGCTCTCATCGGCACATGATTAAATGGTCATCTCCTTTGTTATACGTGAGTATAGACCTGGAGCTCTCACCTATTTGATCTAATTTGTATCATATCATCTCAATGATGATTTCATATCTGAATGCTATATTCTGATAATACTCACTTGTACACTAATGCACAAACCTTGCTCTGTAAAGATCGTACCAAAATTCAAGAAATCCAGAGGTTGGGTGACGGTTTTTGCCAAATGATTGTGGGGTCCCAACAATTAAAACATCTAATCGAACCTTAACAAATCATATGCTATCTGTTTAAAAAGATAAGGCATGAGTTTAAGTGGACAAATATATCAGCAATCGTTATTGGTCTGTTTAAGAATTTCAAAATTATTCAAAGAATGTGACTAGATTCAGTTATCAATGTAATCTCATTACCGATCGATGATCTAATTAATCTTTGTGCTATATTTATCTTGAGGATGTGATCTCCAATCAATTTTGAGCTTTGTTATGTTTGCTTTGTTTTAAACAAATTAAAAAAAATAAAAATAATAATAAATAAATAAATTGCAGCGAAACTATACTTTCGCTATGTGTTTCGCTAGACGAAATTGCAATTTCGCTTAACATTCTCATTATAAGCGAGATCATTTTGATCTAAATTTTGTCTGACGAAATTGCAACTTCGCCTAGCGAAACTTCTGTTTCGTCTGCCGAAACTATAGTTTCGCAGCATGCAAAAATATTTGCTATTTAAGTCCTTCTGCGAAATTACCTCGTCACACTTTCGCAGTTTCGTAATTTCCTCCTTCTTAGAGCTTTCCTGTAACAGTTTCTGTGGTTTAGTGATTTTAGATTGTTGCTTAGGTGTTTTGGTTGTTTTTCAGTTCGCATGTGAGTTTCGAACACTAGACATTCTTTAAAACTTGTTAATAATAACACAATCTGAGTCTTTTGGATTGTCTCTCTTCGGCGTCTTCACTGTTCATCCAGCGAAACTACCGTTTATCCAGCGAAACTGAACGAAAGTTCTTTATATTTCAGCGAAACTGTGAGGTTATTCTGTCTATGCGAACCTAACAATTTCGCAGACCTTGCTTCAGTTTCCCCAGATATGAACATAAGCTTGTACAGTTTCGCCCGGTCAAAACTATCTTTCTTGGTTAGCGAAATTGATATGTTTTAGCTAGCGAAAATACATTTTCGTCGGCCGAAACTGTTAGCGAAACTATTCTTTCGGCTAGCAAATTTTTTTTTTAATTTTCTTTTATTCTTTTCTTAGTTCCTTAAATTCTTATTCAACTTATCTGGTCTCTTTCTCAGGATCAAATGGCTAACTTAAAGTTCGATGAGCGGAATAATATTACTGCTATTCTGGATGATACACAACCTAAGGCTGCTGGGTTCAGAGACTGTATTAGATGCCTGCAAAGATCACCCATAGCTTATGCCATATCTCATTCGACCACCATTTATGATCTTCATATCAGAGACTTCTGGAGATCTGCAGAGTACAATACACGAGGAAATTCACAAAGAATTACTGCTAAAGTCCTAGATCAAGAAGTGACATTACTGCTGAGACCGTTTTGAGGGTATTGACTCTAGAAGAGGATTGTGGAGATGAAGTTACTTTGAAAAATTCAGAGGTGTTCCAGGCCTTTAGAAGCATGGGATATGAGGGGCCAGCTTTTGGTTTCCGCAAGGAGATCAAGAAGTCTTTTCTGTCCAAGGAGTGGAGGTTTATTGCACATGTTGTTATTATGTGTTTTGATCACCGTAAAGGTGGATGAGACAGACTAAAAATTGATTGGGTAAAGGCAATGGTGTTATGTTGCAAAGGAGAGAAGGCCAACATTGCCAAACAGATAATTGCTTGCATGGCTGAGAACGTGATAGCCTTGAAGAAAGACAAATGGTTGTTATATCCTCGTTTTCTTCAGATGATTTTTGATAATCTTATACCAAATGTTCCAAAACATGGAGAGGTGAAGAGGCTAGTACAAATGAACCCTCGCATTTTGCTGACTGCTTTGCAATTCGCCACGATTTTAGTGGAAAGATCACCCATCTTTGGGAAAATATGTACCCTCCAGAGAGATGGAGTTATATTAAACAGGTGGATGAATCTGAGAAGAAAAGAGCTGAAGAATCTAGGGCACAGCGATCTGTAGCAACAAAGAAAAGAAAAAGATGTGCTAAGGAGAAAGATTATGATTTTGAGGAAGATATAAATGAACAAGCTGAAGAGATAAGAGTAGAGAAGGAAAGAAGATCAAAGAAGAAAGCCGATACTACAGAAACTGAGAGGTGTACTAAACAAAGACATCAAGGAGTCACTGAAAGAAGGGAGGAAAGATGAAACCTTGATGAAGACATGATTCACAATCTAAATACTTCTTTGGCAAATGAACTAAGTATGATCAAGATTAAACTTACCAACCAAGAGATTAGAGAAAAACAAAAAGATGAGGTGATTGAGGGCATGAAAAAGATATTTGTTGATCAAAACTGCCTTCTGAAGAAGTTACTTGAGGAGATTGCACTTCTGAAAGCTGTAGCCGGCCTGCCTGATCAACTAACTCAATCTGAGTTAGATAATCTGACTGATACTTCAAAGTATCAATTTTTGAATGTGGGTACTTCATCCAAGGCAGGAGATGGCATATTGGTGCAGCAATAACCGATGCTGGAGATTGTGAAACTAGAGCTAAGGATGTTAGAAGAGAAAATGAAGAAGAAATTTTTGAGGCTTGATTTGTTGATATGGGTCTTGATGTAGAGAAGGATTTAGTTAGAGAAGAAGTAAAAAGAGAGAAGTCTATGGAAAGAGATGTTGAAAAAGGGAAGGGGTTGATTGATGAAGAAGTTGAAGATTAACAACTCATAGACTATGATTCTGAACCGGAGTTCTATGAAGTTGATGAGCGCCCTTTGATCTATGTGGCAAAGAAAAGGGAGGATGCTAAAGATGTGTGCAGGATCGTTGAAGGGTATAAGTTACAACACAACAACACAAAGACGAGATTAACTAAACATTATTCAAACAGTAAACTGGATTGACCAAGAAAGAATACTAAGAACACAAGTAATATACGAGACAGAACACAAAGAACACAAGTATATGGTTTTCAAGAATGCAGTATATTGCCTTCTCTATGTTCTATTACAAGTGTTACAAAGCATTATTAAAAGATACAAGAACATGAGATACTTATACTACATCCTACAGCCGGCTATACTTTGAAAGCCAGCTGGATGCAATTGACTAAACACAAAACAAAATCAATTGTAGAGTCAAAAGGCAGATTGCCTTTTGACTTGTGACTATGACATGCCATAGCTCACATCCTTATCTATTACAAAAAGGATAAAGTACATAAAGTAGAAAGTTACAGACTCAAGACCTCAATGTACAGTTACCACAAGCATGGACCTTTTCACCAACTCATGTAAGTTGGTGACTTGAAGAGGTGCAACGGAAAGGTGTCCAGCTTTACGGAACAGTACATCAGATAAAGCATGTTACTAAAAGTCTTCGGAAGAAA
>BJCM01210165.1:0-14776 GCA_018326385.1 Flaveria bidentis | reverse complement strand
AGAACTCATGTGTCACCCTATCACTTTAAAGAAACAAAAAGTGCTGGAAGTGCCTTTATTTCCAACAATGATGGTGATAACTCTTGTACTTTGAGTGAAGATGAAGAGGAAGTAAGTTTCTATGCATCAAAGCCTTCTAAGAAATCTTCTCAAAGTAAGTCAAGAAAAGAGAAAGGAAGAACTGATGATCAAAGAGATACATCATAAGCAAAGTCTTCATCAAATAACAATCTAACAGAGTCCATCATTGTCATTCTGGACTCTGAAGAACAAAAAGCATATTTTGCATCTTTCAGGTCAAGTTTTCAAGCTTACCTTGGAAGCTCATTAACCTCTGCCAACATTTGCCAGCAGGACTTAGAAGAACTACATCTAGATGTAGTGGAGGAGATGGACCTACAATGGCAAATGGCAATGATTGCTTATAGAGCCAAACAATATCTGAGGAGGAATACGAATTTGGCTGCTGCGAGTAAATCATCAAAGATTGGTGTTGATAAGTCAAAGGTAAGATGCTTCAAGTGCAATCTCTATGGACATATTTCTAGTGAATGCAATCAATAATCAAATCTTGAGTCAACACAACATCAACAACATCAGTCTCAACAAATATCATCATCACAAAGACCTTTCAAGCAACCACAACTTACCAACTCATCCCCATCACATACTAATACATCAGCAGGAACAAATAACTCCAAAGAAATTGGGCTGATCATCTTCAAGATGGAACTTGTGACTGGAGTATGTATGAGAAGGAAGTCTTGGAAGAAAATCAAGCTTTAATGGATCATATGGAAAACAAAGTTCCACCAATGGCTAGTGAGGTAAGAGATAGGTTATGTTCATCAATATGCGTTGAGGAAGTTGAAAGATATAGAGTCCATGCTCAACAACCGACTGATAAAGTTAAAGAAACAATGATTTTGAATGAATCTCATGTAAGAGAAATAAATTATATCAAATAAAAATTAACTTTTTACAAAAGGATCCAGATAAAATTGTTTCTGAAAATTACAGTTTAAAGGCACAAGTTGAGCATTTGACCACTTCCTTAATTAAATCCATGGCTGATCATCCATCAACTGAAGTGAAACTTCAGAAGTTTTAACTTTCATCTCAGCAATATGAGATATTATTAAATTCTCATATTGAATCAAAGAACAGGTTTAAGTTGGGATATAATGTTGCGGCACCTCCTATAAACAATAACTACACACCTTTTCATGAATCAATGACAAATAACTTGTCAAATTATTTTGTGCCAAGCACCAAGTTTGAATCAAATTCTAATCAACAAGATATTCATAATAAAACTAAGGTGAATGAAACGGAGTCTTCTGTAAGGCCCCGTTCCCGGGACGCTCACAGTTGGACAATCATCGCACATAAAACATATATTTACATTTATCTTAATTAAACATTGCATCGGAATATAAAGACTTTTGAGAAATAATACATCGTTATCAGGTTACAAAATACTTGTTGCAATACATCACAAAAGCATTATAAAAATGGATGCCATCCAAAAAGAGCCAAGTAGCTGTCCCACGCCATCCTCAACAATGCTCACCTGCCAACTGGAAAATGCATAAAAGTCAGCGTTGCTGAGTGAGTTCTAGTTTTAAAATAAAACATACTTTATCTTTCGTTTAAAACCGTTCTTTACTTTCTTTCAAATCATAACAGACTTTAGAACATGATCACACATCGTACGTACGCATATATAATAGTTATTATCTTCATCATCGTTCATTTCATTCTTATTATCTTCTTGTTTTCATCTAGGTTCTGTCATGTGCTTAACCCCCCTCTAGAGCACCAAGCAATTCATCTAGGGTTAAGCGACAAGGACCCATACGTCTGGTCAATCACAAAGACTGAACCCCTGTGTGCATCCTTCTGGGGTATTTAACCCGCACACAGTTGAGCTGACACCCTTCATTGGGTGTGAAACTCCATACATTTGCTTAATCACACGAATTAAGCCCCAGTGTGCATCCTTCTGGGGTAGCTAACCCGCACACGGTTGAGCTAACACCCTTCATTGGGTGTGAACCTCCATACATTTGCTTGCAAGACTTTCTTACATTCGTTCATTCATTAATGCATGCATTATTCATTTCGTTCCTCTTTTCATTATCTTCCACTTTACGTTACATAATACTTTCATTTCATTCATTAACATTCAACGTAAAGCCACAGGAAAATAAACATACATAACAGGAACATTAACATGCACAAACAACATCATCATACATGGCATCATACATACATAACATACATCATACATACCATCATGCATAAACATCAATCATACATCATAACATGCCCATCATAACCTTTATGACCTCAAAAGTCAACTTACACAACCCCCGAGAATCTCCCAAGTCAAAGCCTATAATTCACCTTTTCCCAAGAAGTCAGAAAATATCCTAAGTGTTCATCCGCATTGCCCTTTTGTTCATCCGCATTTCCCATACTTCATCCGCATTTGTCATCCGCATTTGTTCACTTTCTCATCCGCATTTGTTTACTTTCTCATCCGCATTTGTTCACTTTCTCATCCGCATTTTTCTTACTCATCCGCATTTGTCAATGCTCATCCGCATTGATCATCCGCATTTGTTCACACTTAAACTTTCTCATCCGCATTGACCTTACTCATCCGCATTTGCCATCCGCATTTCACATACTTAGTCAATGCTCATCTGCATTGACTTTCATCCGCATTAACCTTCATCTGCATTGACTTTCATCCGCATTTATCATACTTAGACAATTATTCTAAAACTCACCTTTGCAGCTCTTGAGTATGGCTTCTTCCAAACTCGTTTGCAAATTGAATTCAACCGCCTAGAAACCCACTAATACATACCCGAACACATACAAGCACACATAAGCATAAACCCGAGGATATAACCAGTCAAGAACATCATAAAACCATGAATTCTTACCTTGAATTCAAATTCTTTCTTGTTCTTCCTTCAAAACCAAGAGTTCTGTGCTGCTCTTGCTACTTTCTCTCTCTAAAATCCGAAGATTTGTGATGTGTGTGACATATTGGCGGCCATACCGCCTTTTACACCCACTTTTTAAACATTTTGTCCTTTTGGACACTTTTTACCCCTAGACTTGGGTTTTATTTCTTTTCCTTCTTTTTCTTCACTTTATTCTTCTTTCTTGACTTTAAAAAAAATAAACGGGTGTTACATCTTCCGAATCAGAAAAGATCAATCAAAAGGATTCAGAATTTGACTTTGATGAGTGTGATGACTTGGATGATTATGATGAACATGATGAACATGATGATGATCTACTAAAAAAGGGTGAGAATTTTGTTTTTGAAACAAACATTCCAAAAGTTCTTGAAGAAACAAAGCTGCAATATCCTCCAAAACAAAGAAACATGCTGAAGGCTAACTGCAAGAGAATAGCTCAGCTGAATGAAGGCCTTCAAGAACTACATCAACATCAAAAACCTTCACATGAAGTAATTGAAAAGTGTGTTTCTACTGAGGAAGTACACAAATCATCTTTGGAAAAAGCAAAGAAGAAGCTATCAACTGATCTTCAGCGGAAGAAGATACCTTTTTCAGTAGAAGATCTGCGGAAGAAGAAACCTTCTTCAGTAGAAGATCCGTTGAAGAAGAAACCTCAGCGGAAGAAGATACCTTTTTCAGTAGAAGATCTGCGGAAGAAGAAACCTTCTTCAGTAGAAGATCCATTGAAGAAGAAACCTTCAGTAGTTCATACTGTTTCAATAGATAATCTACAGAAGGTAAAGTCAACAACAAACAAATCAACTTCAAAACTGAAAAAGGATGCTAAGTCTCAGAAGTTGACATATAAGAAAACAGTAACTGATTCTAGAAAAGAATTAGAGGAGATGTATTGCAAATGGTGTGACATGAAGAACCATAATACTAAAGATTGTTACTTTAGTAGTTATTGTTCTATTTGCAATATGAACAATCACATGACGTTTGACTGTTACTTCAACAAACATTATGCTATTTGTAACAAAAATAAACATTCAACTCAGGAATGTTATTTCAAGAAAAAGAACAAGACAAAAAGCACAAAGAAGAGACAATCAAATAAAGCTGAAGCAGACACTCAATCCACTAATTATGAGAAGGATTCAAAAATTAAGAAGCCTCAACAAAAACAAAAGCAAAAACCAAAGGAGAAAACATCCACTGATGTTCAACTCTTGAAGAAAAGAACAACATTCCACCAATCAAAAACACCTCACAAATAGGTGGATTTGACTAAAAAAGAAACAAATGTTGATGATGCTTTCTTTGATAATTTTGAAAGGGGAACTCATGTACCTCATTCAAAATTAAAAGATAGTGATACTTTCAACAATCAAGAATCATTATCAAAACCAAAGCATCAATTCAACAAATTAATGTGAATGAAGAAGAGATTGAGAAACCAGGACGTAGTTCATCAACATCATCTTCAACAGAATTATCTTCACCTGCAACAAGTCAGAATGAATCAAACAAAACTAAATCTGAAACATCAAGACTTATTCATGAAGGAGTAACAATTTTAGACACTGCTAGCAAACCTAAGATCATTAAGGCTTGGGTTGTCAATTCTAACTGATTTATTTCTATTTGCAGGAACAATCTTGGAGATCTGACAACAAGTGGTATGTTGACAGTGGTTGTTCCATGCATATGACAGGAAACTATTCACTTCTCCATGACTTCAAACATAAATATGCTTCATATGTGGCATTTGGTGGGGATAAGAAGGGAGGTAGAATTGTTGGTCAAGGAATGGTAACTAATGGTGTGCTCAAATTTGAGAAAGTAAACCATTGTGAATATTTACAATATAACTTACTGAGTGTGTCTCAAATTTGTGATCGAAATTATACCACATTATTTGATAACACTAATTGTTACATTCTTAAGCCAGGTTTTTCTGTTTTAGAAGATTGGGTCCTTCTTGAAGCATCAAGAAAAGGAAACACATATGCTTTGGATATGGACAACACCTCTCTCACAACACATGAAACATGCCTTCTATCTAAGTCATTAGAAGATGAGTCTCAATTATGGCATAGAAGGCTTGTCCATTCTAACATGATAAACATGAACAAATTGGTGAAAAATGACATAGTCATTGGATTGCCAAAGAAAGAGTTTTATTGTTCAAACCATTGTTCTCCTTGTTATAAAGGAAAACAAAACAGAGTGTCTCATAAATCCAAAACTATCAATACAAACACTACACCACTCAAATGGCTTCACATGGATCTGTTTGGTCCAACCAATGTGATGAGCATTGAAAAAAGGCAATATTGTTTGGTGGTAGTTGAGGATTTCACTAGATTCATATGGGTCTTCTTCTTAAAACAAAAGAGTGAAACATCAGAAACATTAATGGACTTTGTCATCAAGATTGAGAATCAACTTGATTTAAAAGTTAAAATTTCCAGGAGTGACAATGGGACTGAATTTGTTAATTCTGACTTGGATTCCTTTTGCAGGAATAAAGGTATTGCAAGGCAATTTAGTGAACCAAGAACTCCACAATAGAATAGAGTAGCTGAAAGAAGAAACATAACACTTATTGAAGCAGCCAGAACAATGCTAGTTGATTCATAATTGACTATCACATTTTGGGCTAAGGCAGTGAATAGAGCATGCAATGTTCAAAATAGAACATTGATTGTCAAAGAACATAACAAAACACCTTATGAGCTTTTATTTAAAATAAAACCCTATATAGGATATCTTAGAGCTTGTGGGTGTCATGTATCTGTTTTAAACATAAAAGAACAATTAGGAAAATTTTCAGATAAAGCCTATGATTGTTTTTTTGTTGGATATTCTTCAACATCTAAATCTTACAAGATCTACATTCCACAATACAACATTGTGGAAGAAACTCCTAATGTATCTTTTGATGAATCCGTATTTATTAAATTAGTTAAAGGATCAT
Source organism: Flaveria bidentis (assembly GCA_018326385.1). Lineage (NCBI taxonomy): Eukaryota > Viridiplantae > Streptophyta > Magnoliopsida > Asterales > Asteraceae > Flaveria > Flaveria bidentis. Next base: position 8,809 of record BJCM01210165.1, on the reverse strand, counting down.
CATAGTTGTTTGATATAGATGCTTTAACAGAGTCATTTAACTCTGGTTATTTGAATAATGAAGGATCTGATAATACATGCTATCCATTTGTTCCCCCAAATTTAAATTAAGTGTCATTATCTGCTGATCCTCCGAGAATAAACACTTCAACAGCTGTTGACTCTACATCCGCAGATGTACATTGTGTATCCAGAGATATGAATAAAGTATCACCAACCGTTCTAGGCTTTCAAGAAGATGCACCAAACATTGGAAATGATTTATGAAGTCCTCATATCCCATCCGGAGAAGTTCATGTAACTCATACGGATGAACAAAATGCTTTTGGATAATTTCATGTACCTCCTACGGATGAACAAAATGCTTCTAGAGATGTTCATGTAGCTCCTACGGATGAACAAAATGCTTCCAGAGATGTTCATGTAACTCCTACGGATGAACAAAATGTTTCCGGAGAAGTTTTTGTAACTCTTACGGAAGACATTAACTATTCTCCTGATGTCCAAACTCAGGAAGACCACTCAATACCCAATAATGAACAAGAAGAACATTTTGAATACTTCCTAAATTCACAATCTGGATTGGACTAGTCTGCACCAATGGATATGACTAACTTGGAATAATCTATTCCAGTTGAGTCAACTCCAACAACAAGAATCCATAAGTCTCATCCAATCAACAACATCATTGGAGATCCTGCTAAAAGAACTACAAGAAGCCAAAGTGGAATTGTCAACATCTGTCTTTTCACTTGTTTTCTTTCACAAGTGGTTCCTCCAAACATCACAGCTGCTCTAAAGGACAACAACTGGATTGAAGCTATGCAAGAAGAGCTTCAACAATTTAGAAAGCAAAAAATATGGAATCTAGTTGATTTACCAGAAGGCCAACATCCAATTAGAACTAGATGGCTCTTCAAAAAAAAACTAGATGACTGAGGTATAATTCTGAGAAACAAAGCAAGGTTGATTACTCAAGGATACACACAAGAAGATGGAATAGAGTATGATGACATTTTTGCACCAATTGCAGGAATTGAAGCCATAAGAGTATTCCTAGCATATGATTTTGGGTTTTGTACCTTGTTCATCAAAGTTAGTTTAACCATTTAAACTATAAAACGTAGCGGATATAAGGGTTTAAACATGTTGTTAAGAATCTGAAAATATGAACCATTTTAAACCAAAAGAAAACCCAAGAACAAGGATCATAGAGTATGTGAAATGAAGTGCTATCAAAACTGGAAAGAACATCCAAAGGGGTGTTGTTGAAACTACCTTTAAAAAAAAAAGGATGTAGTATGGATGAGAAGAAGAAGATGATGCTTCTTGAATGTATAGCCTCCAAAAGAGAAGACTTCAAGCTTGTATACCCACAAGCTCTTCCAAACACCTAGCTTGTTAGGGAGTGCAACACCAAAACCCTCTTCCTTCGCTCCTTCAAAATCCAAAAATTTCAGTTTTGTTATGCCTTGAATCTGAATTTTCAGCTTGTTTAGAGAGGATTTTTTTGCAATGTGTGTGTGAGAGAAAGTGTTGGTTAAGCTTGAGTGTAATAATGGATAAAAGTCTTGTTGTAACCAAGACATGCAATCCCAAGTAGAGCCTCTCCCTTGGGCGGCCGAATTCTTAAAAAAAAAAGGGTTCCCCCCATTTTAAATTTTATAAAAATCTTACACTCTTAACCAATAAGTTTATAAAATTAAAACCTCTTTTAATTTTATAACATTAACACACTTTTATTTATTATTATTTAACTAACTTAAATAATGAAACAAATAATTTCTCATGAACAAATTATCCATATAATGTTGTTCTATTACAAAATCAACGTTTTAGAAAACCCATTTTCTAAATTGGTGTTAATATTTATTTGTATAATCTCATCAACAAATAAATATTTATTGGTGTTTGTTTAGCTTGTTATTGGGTATGACCCGACTTGGATCATAATGTACTAACCACATCAATCTTATATGTGTCTTGGGCATACAAGTTCCAACACATGCATCATATAAGAAGTTCACTGTGTATCAAATGGATGTCAAGTGTGCCTTCCTATATGGGAAAATTGATGAAGAAGTCTATTTATCACAGCCCCTGGATTTGAAGATCCTCACTACCCACACAAGGTATACAAACTAGATAAAGCTGTGTATGGTCTGCACCAAGCACCAAGAAAGTGGTATGAAACACTATCATCTTTCTTACTCAAGTATGGATACAAAAGGGGAACCATTGATCAGACTCTCTTTCTCAAACAAGAACATCAATATCACTTAGTTGTTCACATTTATGTTAATGACATTATATTTGGATCAACTAACAAGAGATTATGTGTAAGCTTTGAAGAATTGATGAAATTAGAGTTTCAGATGAGTTTAGTGGGAGAATTAACTTTCTTTCTTGATCTATAAGTTCATTAGAAGACAGATGGGATATTCATCAATCAAGAGAAATACATACATCAAATATTGAAGAAGTACAACCTTGCTGATACATCTTAATGCAAAACACCAACCTCAACAATTGAAAAGATTGTACCTGATCTTACAGGAAAAACTATTGATCAAAGATTATACAGATCAATGATAGGATCACTTATGTATTTAACTGCCAGTAGACCTGACATTATGTTTGTTGTGTGTGTTTGTGCTAGGTACCAATCAGATCCATAAGAGTCTCATGTGAATGCTGTAAAAAGAATTTTCAGATATCTCAAAGGAAAACTAGGACTTGGACTTTGGTATCCAAAAGATGGTGATTTCACTCTCTACTTGTATTCAAATAGTGACTATGGTGGATGCAACAACAATAGAAAATCCACAACCGGTGGATGTTAATTCATAGGACCAAGACTAGTTTCATGGCAGTGCAAGAAGCAAACAAATGTATCTGTATCCACAGCTGAGGCTTGGTACATAGCTGCTTCAGCTAGTTGCTCTCAAGTCCTTTGGTTGCAAAACCCATTGCTTGATTATGGTTACAATTTCCTTCAAACTCCAATTTACATTGACAATTCAGTTGCTATGATTATAACTGCTAATCCTCTGCAATATAGTAAAACGAAGCATATTGAAATAAGATACCATTTTCTGAGAGATTGCTCAGAAAAAGGTTTTATCAAGTTAGTCAAAGTGGATACAACAAATTAGCTTGCTGATTTATTCACTAAAGCCTATGATTCAGTTAGATTTAATTTTCTAATTGAGTCTCTGGGCATGATTAACTTAGATGAATCATAATGAACAATCAAAGAAAAGCATGTGTATGCTCATATGGAAAGTATGAAGGAAGAAACATGCCCATGTTTGCTCATGTGGTAGATGCAAATGCAAACATTCCTCAAGAATTAATATGGGAAGAATTTCAAGAGAGTTCATCTACTAACTCTGTGCAAGCCTCATCCTCATCTCCTCAATCACCCATTTACCAACAACCTCAAACACCTCAATCATAATCTCCAGACAACCAAAACACTCGACCAATCTCTCCAATCCACCCTCTATCACCAAATCAACATCAAACACCCCAATCCCAGTCACTAGCCAGCCAAGACACTCAACCAGTCTCTCCTATTCATCCTTTTTCATTAAATCATTCTCCAACCACAGAAAAGCAATCCACTAAGAGCTTTTACACAAGGGAGACGGTCTTAGCCTCACAAGCCAGTACTGTTCAATTGTCACTAACCAAGAGTGAATCCCTTGTCCATTCAAACAATACTGAACCAGTCTCTCCAATCATTGACCATCAGCAACAACAACAACCACATCAAGAACAAGTAGAGCAAATAGTTGAGTCAAGTTCAAGCTCAGCTAGTGTAGCACCTGAAGATGTGAATAATGATAAGATTGATGCTCAACATCAGAAAGAAGAAGAAGAAGCCAACTATGTGGATATAATTGCTTACAATGAATATGATCTCAGTGATGATGATATCCTAGTGAGCAAAAGTTATTTGGTTGCTAAATACAACAAGCTTGTTATCAAGTCTAACTATAGAAAGCAAAGAATTGAAGAGCTGAAAGGGATGATAAAAGAAAAGGATTATCAGCTAATGCAGCAAAAAAGCAAGAATTAAAAGATTAAGAGAAGATGCTCAATGCAATAATAAAGTGATTGATGCTCTTCTTCAACAAGAATCTGAGCTCAAAGAATTAGTGAAGTTTGAGAGGGATGAAAATGAGAAGCTGATGCTGAAAATTGATCAAGTAACCGACTATCTCTCTGCTCAATCAGCTTTGTTGAAAAGGAAAGAAGAAGAGCTTGAGGAGCTAAAAATGAAAATCTGTGTGCTGGAATTAAATGCTAGTGCTGCAACAAATCAAACAAAAGAATCTTGTGAGACCACAAAGCAAATCATTCAATACATAAGAAAAAGGAAGTACTTGGGTTTTGTGAAGAAGAAGTGATTAAAATACAAGATTCACCCAGAAAAGACTAATGACCTACTGACCACTAAAGACATACTTGAAGAAAGGCCAGAATCTTCCATGTTTATGACCTTATTCAATCATGGATTCCCATATGACTTGGTGGAAAAGCTGAACATGAATGAAATGAAGGATCTACTGAAAGAGTTTGAGCTTTTCAGATTCATAATTCTGAATTGTGACTATGAAGCATTCATAACTTTTTAAGCCATTCAGAAAATCAAGAAAGATCTAGGCCACTATGATATAGCAAAGCTTAGCAAGTACAATATGGTGTGTTGGCTATAGGGTCACAACTACAAGGCACATGAGCTAAAGGAAGAAAAGTTGGTGAGCTGAGAAGGATGATGGATCATGTCATGGCCGTTGAGCTTGACACCGGAGTAAGATTCAGAACAAAAGTTCCAAATCCTTCATATGAGGAACAAAGCAAACTCCCTGATGATCCTATAACTGTTGAACCTAAAGATCAATACAAAGGGAAATAAAATCTAATCAGAGAGCCAAGAGCTATTATCCCAGGAAAAGTATGGCCATTGGGCGAAAGAAAATCATCTCTAATCTAGTTGTTTGTTCATATTACAACTCCTACTTCTGCTGAGGAAAACATGATTATGGCCTGGAAATTTGATCCAGAGTGGGACTGTGCTTTAATCAAGAGGATATTTGGAAGAGTTGAATACTATCATTTGATTGAATTTGTATTACTGCTTCCTTATGCTGATATACATGATCTTCAGAGCTTAATCATCTTAAACTATCCAATAAGCACAAGAGGAAGAGATTTCTCCGTAGCTGTTGGAAAGTTAAAAAAAAAGTTCAAGGATGATGTTCTGAAAGAAGCAAGAAGAGAAGATAATAAGCACAAGAAAAGAAGCAAAAGAAGATCAAAATCCAACTCTTCTGCATTGATTGATGATGAATTCCTGAGGAGAGTTGGATATTCAAACAAAACCATAGCCACAATCAAGCATATAGAAGGTACTCAATATACATTTCCCATAACTGAATGGGGATATGTTGAGAGAACTAAAGAGCTGGTGTTGTTAAGGAATGAAGAAATAAAGAAAGCTAAAAGTATCAAACTCTTTGATCCAGTGGAAATCAAGCTAATTCACCCGAGCTACACTTCATATTTGCATGACAAATTCTTTCCAAAGCTAACTGATGAAAGAGCTCAACATGATCTATGTCTGTATGTGCACATGATTCAAGTAATTGATAAACTGCATGCAAAGGCATATAAGAGAAGAAGAAGTGAAGTTGGATTGCTGAAAGGACCTAACATCAAGGAAGTGTCCAAACTGAGGATGTCAGAACAACATGAGCTTGAACTTGTCAATAATCAAAGTGTTATGGAAACTCTCACAACAGAAGAAGACATTTTGGGGCTGAACTTTGAGACACTACAAAGAATATGCAGAATGGAGATCAAGTACAAGTACAATGATCAAAAGGATGTAATGTCATACTTCAACAAGAAGATGTGTCTAGAATAAAGGAGCTTTTAGTTTTGAAGAGCTGATTACAAGTGTCTAAGCCTAAGGGGGAGTATTGTTAGATCTAGGAACTATAGGACTAGATCATTTTGTATAGGCTTAGAACTTTAATCAATATTTGTGATGAACAATTATAATTCATCATTATGTCATATGTATTATATATAGGTTAACTCATATGTGTATTGATCTGTGTATGATTGTAGGTGCAAACATAATACTTGGTCAATTACTGAAATTGACTAAGTGTAAAAAACATCTACGAATGAACATTTTTGTTCTTCCATAGATATGTTTCTTACAAAATCAATCATTTGAAGATCTTCTGCGGATGAACAACCAGCTCTGAAGTTGGAAGTGAAGATCCCTTTAGAAGCACAAGATAGCTTCGGAAGAACAAAGTACCTTCAGAAGAACAATACTCCTTCGGAAGAACAAACATCTACGAAAGACCATATTCCTGTGGAATCCAAACACTTGTATTTAATAATACAAGTGTTACAAGTCAACAAGACAGCTGTGCGATTCCCAAGAGATCCGGTGTTTCCTTAACAGAAACACACGTGCCTATAAATATGGATCCTAGGTTTCACATCAAAGAGAGACGACTACGACGGCAAGACGACACACGATCACAAACAACAAAGCATCAATACAACAAACCAAACCAAACATCAAATCACACAAACACAAACCCTAGCAGCCATCACATCAACATCAATACATTCAAACCAATATTATTCATTCATTCTTTATTCATCTGTAATCATTAACATGTTTCAGTGAAATACATTTGAATTAAATCTTTGTGTTTGATTATTAATTGTGTTCTTCTCATTGTGTTCATCTTAATCATTAATCACTATCATTGATATGAATTTATTAAAAACAATTAAACAAAGTTAATGTTAATTCCGCAAACATTGACTTGACTCCGAATTAACACTAATAATTCCTGATTGCGATCCTTGGATACACATATACTATATACTATATACTGTATACTGTATACTGTATACTGTATACTGTATACTGTATACTGTATACTGTATACTGTATGCTGTATACTGTATACTGTATACTGTATACTGTATACTGTATGCTGTATACTGTATACTGTATGTTGTATGCTGTATACTGTATACTGTATGCTGTATACTTTATACTGTATACTGTATACTGTATACTTTATACTGTATACTGTATACTTTATACTGTATACTGTATACTTTATACTATATACTGTATACTGTATACTATATACTGTATACTATATACTATATACTGTATATTGTATACTATATACTATATACTATATACTATATACTATATACTATATACTATATACTATATACTATATACTATATACTATCATTCATTTAGAACTGAATGAAATGTAGAATGTGGAGTTGTTTTTGCTATGTATACAACTTGTCATTGCATGACTACTACATGTTATGTGTAAGGTACAATAACATAATACAACATGTACAACTATTTGATGTGTATGTGGATCATTTAGGTTTTCTGGATGTTCTTTTAGAGAGAGATGGTGGATGGGGAAGACAACTTAGGTGTCAGTTGTCTCTGCTCACCATCATCATCGGAAGTTGCATCCCCTATGACCGGTTATTATGGTTGTATAATATCGGTTGATAAGGCAGTGGTTTGATTTGGGTGCTTTCATGATGTTCTAAAGAGAGATAGTATGTGTGACGACCTTAGGGATCGGCCTTGTCAACACTCGTCATTGTAATCGGCTTTAGATAGGTGACGGGGGTGCATGTTTGATTGCTCGCCACCAAATGTTTATGCATATTTGCAGTGACACTAAAGGGTGTCCAGTGACGGCTCCTATCGTTGTCGACGGTCTCCTCGGCTAGAGCATCTTTGCGGTGCCGGGACCACCTACCTGTTACATTGTTACCGGCCAAATGGAACACATTCATTGAGGGTAGATATCGCATTCAGCTACGATAATCATGGTTGTGGCTCTCCACCACTTGTGGCGGCGGTTACGATGGTGCAACCACCTTTCTTGCCACTCCACCTCTATGTGGCTTTAAAATCCTTTAAGGGTTTTCAGATCTAGTTCTCATGGTTGTTAGTTGATGATGTCAATGATGTTTTTGTTGGTGATCTAATGTTGTTGGGTGAAACTATTTGTCGATGATTATAGACGTTGTTTGTCACACCCTGACCAACGGCGGAATCATCGGAGCGGAAGAATGTGAAACGATTGTTTATAGCACATGGAAGTAAATAAGTTGGAATAATATTAAATACCATTTTTCATTGTACAATACTATACAATTAAGTCATTAAAATACAACAAATATATAAACAACAACATAAGATATCTACTTAAATTAAGTCCATGTTCAATATGAGCAAGAAGAGTTCCTTGAGTATCAAACCTGAAACATGTTAAAAATAAAAGGGTCAACTTTGAAAGTTGGTGAGTTTCCATGGGTTAAACACACACACACACACACACACACACACATATATATATATATATCAAAAGGTTTACAAGTAGCAATTCATGTCAATGGTTATGAATTATGTGTAGGATTCTTTATGCCCAAGACACGTAGAATATTGATGCGGTTAGTACGTTGTGATCTAAGTCGGGTTATACCCAATAACAAGCTTAGCAAACAACAATTGGTATTTAATTGATGATATGATCATTCAATCAAATATCTACACCAATTTAGAAAAATGGGTTTTCTAAATAAGTTGCATATGTGATGGAACAACTTATTAGGATATTTTGTTCAAGAATATTATTTGTTATGTTATTTAAGTTAGTTAAGGTGACATCAAATAATAAAAGGAGTGTATAAGTTATACAATTAAAAGGTTAATTGTA
>BJCM01210164.1:0-11050 GCA_018326385.1 Flaveria bidentis | reverse complement strand
GACACCTCAAAGAAGTACTTCAAGCTCTTGTGGTCAGTGAAAATGGTGCACTTCGTCCCGTAAAGATAGTGCCTCTAAATCTTTAGTGCAAAGACCACGGCTGCTAGCTCCAAGTCATGAGTAGGATAACTGGCCTCATGAACCTTCAGCTGTCGGGATGCATAGGCTATAACTTTTCCTCTCTGTATTAGCACACACCCCAACCCCGAGTAGGAAGCATCAGAATAAACCACCAGATCTTCGCTTCCATCGGGTAATGACAGAATAGGAGCTTGAGTCAACCTCGGCTTCAATTCTTCGAACGCCTTCTCTTGAGCTTGACCCCATACAAACTTCACATCCTTCCGGTTCAACTTAGTTAGTTGAGAAGCAATCTTAGAGAAGTCTTGGATAAATTTTCTATAGTAGCCCACCAAACCCAAGAAGCTACAAATCTCGGATGGCATCTTTGGAGACTTCCATTGCATCACTGCCTCCACTTTTGTCGGGTCCACCATAATCCCGTCAGGATTCACATAATGACCCAAGAATTGAACCTCGCGCAACTAGAACGCATACTTGGAGAACTTAGCGTACAACTTCTCCTTTCTCAATGTCTCCAAAACCTCTCGAATGTGACCAGCATGCTCAATCTCGCTCTTCGAATAAATCAAGATATCATCAATAAACACAATCACTGATTTATCCAACATCGGCCGACACACTCGATTCATCAGATCCATAAAAGCAGTTGGCGCATTGGTCAAACCAAAAGACATGACAAGAAACTCATAGTGACCATAACGCGTGCGGAAAGCTGTTTTAGGAATATCCTGCTCTTTCACTTTCAATTAATGGTAACCAGATCGAAGGTCTATCCTTGAAAACCAACTGGAACCTTGAAGCTGATCGAACAAATCATCTATTCTTGATAAGGGGTATCGGTTCTTCGCCGTCAACTTGTTCAGCTCGCGGTAGTCAATGTACATCCTCATACTACCGTCTTTCTTCTTCATAAACAGGACCGGAGCACCCCAAGGAGAGATACTTGATCTAATAAACCCCTTATCAAGTAGCTCTTGCAACTTCTCCATCAACTCTTTCATCTCCGTCGAAGCCAACCGATACGGTGCTTTGGCAATAGGTTGGGCACCCGGTATCAGATCAATCTGAAACTCAATCTCTCTGTCAGGTGGCACTCCTGGTAAGTCCTCTAGGAACACGTCCGGAAAGTCACACACAACCGGTACATCAGATAGTTGTGGTGTTGGCGTATCCACATCCTTTACATAAGCCAAGTAGGCACTACATCCACGCCTCATACACTTTCCCGCTACCACCATTAAGATTACTTTCGGGATCATTGTGAACCGATGCCCATAAATAGTTACCGAACTCCCGTCAGGCGCTGCCAAACGAATCATCTTCTTGCGACACGCAATGTTCGCCTCAAAGTCCACCAACAAATCCATCCCAAGAACCAAATCGAAACCACCTAAGGTGATCACGAACGGTCTAACAAGAAACTTATGACCCTCAAGTTCCACATCACATCCCTCTATCATCTCAGAAATCCTGGTAGACTTACCTATGGCAGTTTCTACATCAAAGGGCGCATCGATACGTCTACTACTAATAGGCAGCTTAGCAAAAAAAGCAGCGGAAATAAAACTTTTACCGGCACCCAAATCAAATAACACAGACGCTAAACTTTGGTTCACTAGAAATGTACCAAACACAACATTAGGGTCCATCCTAGCCTCCTCCTTTTTCATAGTGAATGCCCTGGCGCTCGCCCTCGGTCCTTCACTTCCCGTCTTCTTTACCCCGGAACCCTCAGCCCTCGGCTTCTTACAGTCTTTACTCATATGACCACTCTCCCCACAGTTGAAACATCTGCCCGCACGACAATCCTTTGCGATGTGCCCCTTCTTCCCACATTTGAAGCACATGTTCAATCCCAACCTACATTCTCCTGCATGCTCCCTTCCACACTTGCCACACCTCCTTGACCCCGCACTCGATGTGGTCACATGGTGGTCATCCACCCGTGTTTTTTTGTTACCCGTCGAGGCATCACCCCGACCAAACCTTTTTCCGTTCCCATTCCGATTGCCACCACCCTTCTTGCTCACTTCGGTCACAACCACCACTCGTTCGTCATATAATCTCCCTGCCAAATCGACCACCGACCTAAACGTGCCTGGCCGGGCGGCGATCATATGCCTGCGTATATCCACCGGCAAGCCCTGAATGTACCTCTTGATATTTCGAGACAAAGGCGTCACCTGATCCGGAACTAGCCGTGCCATTTCATTGAATTTGGTGGTGTACTACTGCCGTGTCATGGTCGATCATCGCAATTAAAACATATAAATACATTTGTCTTTTATAAAAAATCGTAGCGGAATTACCAAATTATACATCTAATTTCCTTATAAAAGCTTTTGCAAAATAATACATTGTTAACAAGTTACAAAATACATGTTGTATTACATCACAAAAACATTATAAAAATAGATGCCATCCAAAAGAGCTGAGTAACCACCTCGTGTCATCCTCAGCAATCATTACCTACCAACTGGAAACACATCAAAGTTAGTGTTGTTGAGTGAGTTCTAGTTTTTAAAATAAAACATACTTTTCTTTTGTTAAAATCGTACTTTACTTTCAAGCGATCATACATCATACGTACACATAGATAATATAATTATTATCTTCATTATTCGTTCTTTCTTTCACTTTTCATATCTTCCGTACCAATACCATGTGCTACACCCCAACAAATATGGCTAGTGGCCCAAAGTCTATAAATAGACAGCTATACATGGTGCCGCAGTACCGGGGTAAGCGGTAGAGGTTCTATACAAATGGTCGATCACAAAGAAAGACCCCAATGTGCATCCTCCCGAGGTAGCAAACCCACACACCGTTGGGCTAACACCTCTTAGTGGCGTGTCCTGACATACAAGGCTTGCAAGACTTTCTTTACTTTCATCATTTATTAATGCATGCATTCTTCCTTCATGTTCCTCTTTCATTATCTTTCACTTTACATTACATAATACTTTTATTTCATTCATTAACATTCAACGCAATGCCACAAGAAATATAAACATACGTCATAACAAGGAACATAACATACACAGTCATCATCATCATACAGAGCAACATCATACATACATAACATACATCATGCATAATCATGCACAATCATCATCATGCCCAACATAACCTCTATGACCACCACAGTCATCTTACATGAACTTGCGAGAATCACCCACGTCAAAACTTACACTGCACTTTCCCCTAAAAGTTAGTACATAAACTACGTTTTCCCCGAGTGCACAAGCCCTTCTTGGGCGTATGGACACCCTTCAGTCGCATGGCCTTCCAGGCGACTAAACATCATGCGAATGGACCAATGCGGATGAACATCTATGCGAATGAACACCCATGCGAATGGACCTAATCCGGATGGACTCAATACGGATGAGTCCCATGCGAATGGAACTAATGCAGATGGACACAATGCGGATGAGTCCCATGTGAATGGAACTAATGCAGATGGACGCAATGCGGATGAGTTCCATGTGAATGGAACTAATGTGGATGGACTCAATGTGGATGAACTCTCAGTCGCATGACTCCTCATGCGATTGACCTTCAGTCGCATGACTGGCAGGCATATGGGCTCCAGTCGCACGACTCACATGCAATTGAACCTCAATCGCACGACTGGCATGCGTGTGGACTTCAGTCGCACGACTGGCATTCCATTTGGTCGCATAGCCCTAACTACGCAATATTCAGCTCACTCCCGAACCCAATCTGTCATTTTCGACCTTTAAGCTCTTCCAAACCTCTTCTAAGCCCCAATCAACCATCCTAAACCTTAGGAATACATTCCACAACACCATTCAAGCACGCACAAGCCCTGAAACAAACTCCATACGCATCACATGCAAACACATACAAACGGGTCAAACACACACACATACAAAAACGGGTTTCTAGATGTGTTCCAGCCCCAAAATCGACCAAAAACATTTAAAAGATGGGTCCTAGAACTCACACAAACCACACCGAGGAGTAGAGCTTCGTTTGGACTCGCTACACAATGATTTTCAAGCTCGAACCCACGCGAATCAAGCCTTTCTCTTCTTTTTCTCCCCTTTTCTCCCCTTTTCTCCTCCCTTTCTCTCTTTAGCTGAATTTTGGGTGTGGGGAGAGGGTAAGGGCTGCCCTCTCCCTTTTAATACCCCCACTCACCCAACTTTCTCTCGTTGGCGAGTTTGGTCCCTCGACTTTGGACTTTATTTCTTTTTTCTTCCTTCGTCGACTTCAAAATAAGTAAATAACCGGGTGTTACATTTAATTTCTTGCACACACCAATTCACATTGACAACACAGCAGCTGTTTTCATAACAAATAATCCAGTTCAGCACTCAAAAACAAAACACATTTAATTTAGATATCACTTTTTGAGAGACTGTGCTGAAAAGGGGTTAATCAAATTGATTCAAGTACCCACTGAAAATCAATTAGCTGATTTATTCACTAAGGCATTTGAACCTAGTAGGTTTAAATTTCTAGTTTAGTCAATTGGTATGATTAACCTTGAGTAAAATCAATCAAAACATCAAAAACAAGTCAGAATTCTGGAAAAACACAAAAAGAAGTCAATTTTATGAAGATCGGAATATCATGGGAAATGATATAATTATAGTCGTTATATCATACACTGTGCTTAATTTCAAAAATTGCAAGACTGTCATGACTTACCAAATATGTTAGTAGGCTCAACTTGGAAGAGAAGATACATGCAGTGATGAATTAAAATCTTATTCAATAGTGAAACACTCATCATGAAGTACAGGTATGTATTAGCTTATCTGAATGCATGTGTATGTAGTAACCTAAACACACCAGGTAATGATGCTTTATGAATCTCTTTCACCTACATCAAGTTACATCTTTGTTTTGCTAAGCAAAGACCTAATGAAACAAGCATATAGTGCAGATGTACTAATCCAAAAGATTCCCAATTAGGAACACATCCAAATTGGATGAATCTACAAAAGCAATACATTCCAAGTGAATGAACAAAAGAATCCTATCATGGATCACCTTCCAAAGTGAAGTGAAAAGAATCCCAATATGGATCATCAGAAAAAGGATCAAAGAAAAAGAATCCTAATGAGGATCAGTGAAAATGAGTTCTCATAACTTAAGTAACCTGGTAAGGAAAGTTATGAAAAAGTTCTACCATGCATTGTGTAAGGCTGGTTGATCATTCCATGCTTGTGTGTATGAGGTACATATTGAATAATTAAATCAACTAAAACATGATAAATATCATTTGCATCAAAATATCAACCTGGTATGAGTTTAAGAGGACAAACATACCTTCCATCATCAAGTTCATAAACATGTCCATTTTATCAAAAAGGATGCACATGTGCAATGTAAGATTGATATGACCCTAACAAAAGATATACGTCTCTTTATTATTAATAATCAATGTATATAATAGTCAAAAAGTTTTTAAATCTTTAAAGTTTCTATCTAGATGTGGATATAAACTTTAGGGGGAGTAATTTAAAATTTTTGATTAAATCTATATAGATTGTTACTATCTTAAATTACTTTCTTAAAAATTAAAAACAAAAGAAAAAGAAAATGCATGTGTTGATGCAAAAGTTATACCATAGTATCTCAGCCTATGCAGATTCTTGGAAAGCATGAAAAGTCTAAGATCAGTCAAACAATCGAAAACTTGTATCACTTCTGACATACAAGTCAATCCAAGAAAGAATTGAGAACCCCAAAAGTCAACAACTTCATAAGAAAAATCCATCAATGACATCTCTTCATAACATGAAAAACCAAAACAGTCACATTAACTTATGATTAAGTTCAAAAGTTAATGCAGGTAAGTGCATTGGTTAATGCGGGTGAAGGTAACCCATGCTTATAACGAATGCGGGTAGCTTTTTATTTCCAAGTGAAACTAATGCGGAAAATGATTGTACTCTACCGCATTAGTGTGTCACAAGTATACACGATATTTTGAAGTGTTAAAACATATGCGGAACAAAAAATGTTCTATCGCATTTGTCAATGCGGATAAAATATTTTTCAAGTGTTCAACCTCATTTGTCAATGCGGATAACCTTTTAAGTGTCCAACCTCATTTGTCAATACGGATGAAATTTATACTTCCGCATTTGGTTTACTCATCCGCATTTGTGGATGTGTATCTTCAATTTTCATGTATTTTCAAATAGAAATAAATAAAGGCTTAATCTCTTGTCACAATGAATGATGATCAAGTAAATGTGGATTTTATTCTATCGCATTTGCTATAGTGAACAAATGCTGACAAAGTCAGATCAGCCGCATTTGCTACAGTGAGCAATGCTGACAAAATTTATTCAGCCGTATTTGCTACAGTGAGCAATGTTGACCAAGTTTTGTCAACAGCATTTGTTGCAGTGAACAAATGCTAATGAACTTCGTTCTTCCGCATTTGCCACAGTGCACAAATGCGGATAGAAGAAAACTGAAGTAACAAAACTTCAGCATTTACTACAGTGTGTAAATGCGGATGCCTAAAATCACAAGTTAAACACTTCCGCATTTACAACAGTAAAAAAATGCAGACAGCAAAATACTTTAAATTTTCAGTTCCGCATTTACAACAGTAAACAAATGCGGATATCCTAAATACTTAAAATTTCCACTTTCGCATTTGCTACAGTGATTTAAAAATTTTGAACGCATTTGTTCTGAGACTTGTAAATTTTATAAAAGCCATTCTTTGACTATTTAAAGTAAGTTCAAAAGATCATTTAATACTTTTCAAATTTGAGAGACTCTATAGTGCGACGAGCGAAAACACTGTTCTTCTTCATCAATCATCTTCTTCTTTAATAATCAAAGATTCAAGTTCATTTCACCCAATTTGGTCTCATATTAGATACTACACAACTGCATTATCAAATAAGAGGTGATAATTTTACATTGTGTTAACCTAATATGTCGAATGTTCCGAACTGATAATCAATTTAGAACCCTAGGATAATAAAGAACACCCAAAACCAGATTTATTCCAAGAAAAGATGAACATTCTCGACTTCAATGAACATGCAAACTTTGTAGAATACGATTCAATCTAAAATCTCAAAGTTATGTTCATCGCATGAACAGAGCATCATGAAACCAAAAATGTTGAAATCAAAACTTGAAATAATATCCAATTAATAGTCAAAAACATCAAAAATTGATCTTCAAACATGAGAAATCAAATGACAATGAGTATTCATGACAATATCTCAATCTGAAATAATTCTTATGGAACATTGCCCTCAAATGTTCATATTTGACCCTTAAAAGTCAAAATGATGAATGCTGCTTAAAGTAGTACATATATTATTAGTAATCTAACTCATATGCCTCTAATGCAGGGTACATGGTTGATCTCTCGTGGAGAAAGCTCCACAATGTCAGTGGTTTTCTAGACCCTGATGTACCTGAGGCAGAGGGGATCAGAGACATGATCAGATTCATCTCCACAACTAGAGTGGCTTATGCTATCACTGTCAGATCTATCATATATGAGAGACTCATAAGGTCATTCTGGAACTCTGCTGAAGTGATAGAGGATGATGTTGTTAAGTCTTTATCTGGAAGGATTGATGATGAGCATACACTAATCATAACTGAAGAATCTATGAGAAGGTGCCTGTAGTTTGGTGATGATGCAGATGCACCAATTGAGCTAGAAGATGATGATATCACTACCTTTTTTGTAGAAATTGGATATGAAGGGGGTTTTGAAGCAAAACAGATTGTGAAGGGGTTAGTAGACTTACCTTGGAGGTTTCTAATCCATATCTATTAGCACTGTTTGTTCAAAAGGAAAACAGGATGGAATGATATCCCTATTATTACTTCATCAGCAATTTGTGCTTTATGCACAAATAGGCCATTCAATATGTCAACTTATGTCTTCAATGGCCTAGTATCCAACATACAAAAAGGAAGGAGATACAAATTCTTGATGTATCCAAGATTCATCCAATGTCTCATAAATGAAGCATTCCTTAATCTAGCTGCTGAAGGACCAGTTCTAGATATTCCACACTATGATGCTAAGTCATATAAGTACATTAAGAAGAGGGATCCTAGAAATTTTTATGGTGGAGCTCACTCTCCTCTTCTACCTTGGATGCTTCAACAGATTAATCCTGATGAACAAGGTGAAGAACAACATACTTCTGCTAACGAGCATATTGAAGAACAAGCTGTTGATGAGCAAGTTGAAGGCATTAATAGGCAAAGGTCAGTGTCACCTCAGGATGGTGCAGGGGGTGATTCTCACACTGAACCTAAAATTCATGATTTTGCATCTCCATTTGTACCTCTGCCAATCCCATCTCCACAAAGAACCCCACAACCATCACCATTACCATCTCCCCATAAATCACCAACCACTTCAATTCATAAATCACCTATCCCATCACCAATAGCTCAACCAATTACATCTCCACCTCATCACTCTCCAACACCTCCACCTCATCACTCTCCAAAATCACCACCTCACCACTCACCAAAATCACCACCTCAACCATTCCTTGCTAGTGATAATCCAACTGAGTTTGGAGATTCAACCAGTTCAACTAAAGAATCCAAATCATCTTTGGATGAGGAGGATCAACCTGTGCAAATGCATGTGAAGAGAGTCACTTCTGAGACTGCTCCTTCAGAGAGCGTTGCTGAATCCAATGTGAACAGACTAGATGAAAAGGATGAGTTGATTTCTGAGCTCATGCAAAAGATTGAAAGGATGGAAAGAATACTTAATAGGAGAGCAAGAATCATTGATGATAGAATTCTTGAACTTGATGAAAAGGAGAATGAGTTGAAAGAGCTAAAAGAAAAATATGAAGCTGAAAAGTAAAAGAAGGATAAGGAGATTAACTACTTAACAGCTACTCTTAATCATTCTAGAGAAGAAATCAGTGGGCATGTTGATACTCTTGCTATTCAAACCATTTCTATGGAAGAGCAAGAGGATATAATTGAAGAACAAGCAGAGATTATCTCCAATCTGCAAAATCAAATTGAAAGTCAAAATAAAATAATCTCTGAGCTTGAGATGTTGATTGAAATTCAAAGAAGAGCTGAGGCTGAAGAAAGTGAAAAAGATGAGGAAAGAGTTATAGCAGATGAGAAACAATCTTCTTCTGAAAATGATGAAAAAGAAGAAGATACAAGCAAATCAAAAAATGAAGAATCAAGCCTAGAAATGGTGGTTTATTCTGGAAAATCAAATGCTACACACATTGAAAAGGCTGAATTTGAAGAACTGATCAATGCACTAGACAGCTTCACATCTAAAGATTTCAATATTGATGATGAGTTCTGGGATTTTGTAGCTGATCAAAGAACTTACATTGAACCCATTGTGATTATCCCTTAATCCCCTGTCCCTGTGGAAAAGGAGTTGAGCCTACAAATAATCCCAGCTGTGTCTTTGTCAGATGAGAAAAAAGAAATAATCAGAAAACTATGTGAAGAACAAAGAGAAAAGGAAGAAAAGTCTGTTGATGCCCAAAAACAAGTACAATCTGAAGTTGAAAAAGTGCCTCAAAGATCTTAAATACCTGAAACCTCTTCTGGTCCTCCACTTCAAACCTATACCAGAAAGAGAAAGCATTTGTCTGAGAAAGCTAAAGGAAAGAGACCCATGAAAGAAAAACCAATAATGGAAACCAAACAAGATGATCCCAGAAGTCTTGCTGCAATAGCAGAATTCTTGGAAGAGCATGAACAAGCTGAGGAACAACTGAAGAAATCAGTTGTCTTTATTGATCTTGAAGAAGGAGAGATTGAAGGAGGATATGATGCTAATGAGTCTGTAGATGTTGATAGTCCTGCACAAGAAGAAAAATTTGTGGATGAAATGGTTGTAAAGGCATAAACAGATGACCTCATAATAAAAGCCATGTGCTTGATCAACCATGGATATGATGCCGATAAAGTATTTAGCATGACATATGAGGGAATGAAAGCAGAAGATGAGAAAGTCTACAAACTGTTGGACCTCACGGTTGAAACAGATTATGAAAAGTCCATTGCACCCAAAGTTCACAAGTCAAAGTGATTTGTCATGAAGAAGCAATCTCCAACTCATGAACCTCTGCACCCTGATCCCTATAAAATGACTGATAGGGAAATGAAGGATTACCTCACCAGTCAAGGCTTCACTAAAAGGAAATTGGGAAACATGAAAACTAACTCACTGAGAGCTACCACTCAGTTTAATCAATGAAAAGAAAGAAAGGCTAAATAGGTTAGAAAAAGAAATCCTCAACCAAAAGCCAAGATCAAGAGTCTCTGCACAAGACATGCAACTTACACATAAAGATCAAGACTATCTGGCACCTGTTCTTCACAAATATCCAGAGTGGTTTGTTGAACCCTCCCAACTGAAACTTCAGGAAGGATTAACCACTGCTGAGATGATGAAAGGTGTATCTATTCCAAAAGGGAAATTTGACCAGAAAATCATTGCCTGGAAGTATGATAGTTCATGGAAGTATGATAGTTCATGGAAGTATGATAATTTGTTTCTTTATTTTAATTGAATAATTTAAAATCTTATAGATATATATATACGTATATATATGTATATATCTATGTATATACGTATGTACGTACGTATATACGTACGTACGGAGATATGTATTTACGTAGATACGTATATACGTACGTACATACATATATACGTATATACATATATATATATATGTATATATGTATACGTGCGCGTATACGTGCGCGCATACGTGCGCGTATACGTACCCGTATACGTACATGTATACATATACACATACACATATACATATAGACACATACACATACACATACACATACACATACACATACACATACACATACACATACACATACACATACACATACACATACACATACACATACACATACACATACACATACACATACACATACACATACACATACACATACACATACACATACA
>BJCM01210162.1:0-11118 GCA_018326385.1 Flaveria bidentis | reverse complement strand
AAAATGTCACATGAAAAATATGAATTAATTAAAATCCTTTTTAAAACAAGTCTAGTGTTTTGAACCTAACTTTAAATAGGATAGGATAGGATGTAGTGAATTTGAATCCCATTTTACGTCCAAATCAACAAATTTAATGCATCGTAAGAACACCATTACGTCCGGTGTTATTACTACCAAGGGAATCCCTAAATTATTGGACATTATAAAGTTTATTGGACCTTAGGCCCATACAATACCTGCGTTGCGTCTTGGTTTTGAAACATACACACGTCTTTGCACAGACAGATCACTCTACAAAATTTGGATAAGAAATTAGGCGGTAGCTCCTTCCCAGCAACAGCAACTGTAAGCTTGTTTGTCTTCAGCTTTTTTTTTGTTTGTTGTTTTTGTTTTTTGTTTTTGTTGTTGAAGTAATCCATCTTGGTCTCCATAAGCACAAGTTTTATGGTGTGATTATGGAATCAGTTGTGTCCATAAAGCAAAGCCATGAAGGGGGCTTTTGTTCATTTCAGTATGTTCATAGGAAAACGAAAACCCTGAGAGCCAGGGCGCGTATTTGGATTGCTGTAGGTGCTGCCAAATTGAACGAAAACAACGGGTTTCTGAGTAGAAAGATAAAATTTACAAGGGAAACTTTCGGACCCAATGGTAACGGCTTGCAGCTGATCGGCAATTTCGAGGAGTTTGAGAACAATAATCATCTGAGGAGATTGATTAGGAACGGCGAATTGGAGGAAGGGTTTAAGTATCTGGAGAACATGGCCTACAGAGGTGATATCCCTGATATCATTCCGTGTACGAGTTTGATTCGAGGGTTTTGTAGAACGGGGAAGACGAGAAAAGCCACCCGGGTTATGGAGATTCTTGAAGAATCTGGTGCTGTCCCTGATGTTATAACCTACAATGTTTTGATCAGTGGGTATTGTAAGGCTGGTGAGATTGATAAAGCACTCAATGTGTTCGATAGAATGTCTGTAGCTCCTGATGTTGTCACTTACAACACAATCTTGCGATCTCTGTGTGATAAAGGGAAACTAGAAGAAGCAATGGCTGTTCTCGCTAGACAGATGCAGAAAGAATGTTATCCTGATGTTATTACCTACACGATTCTGATAGAAGCTGCGTGTAAGACGAGTGGCGTTGGTCAAGCAATGAAGCTTCTAGATGAAATGAAAACCAAAGGTTGCAAGCCTGACGTCGTTACTTATAATGTGCTGATTAATGGTTTTTGTAAAGAAGGGAGATTAGACGATGCTATAAAGTTTTTGAACGATATGCCATCGATGGGTTGCCAACCGAATGTGGTCACACACAATATCGTGCTGCGTAGTATGTGTAGCATGGGTAAGTGGATGGATGCTGAGAAATTCGTGGCGGATATGCTGAGAAAAGGGTGTTCACCAAGCGTTGTCACTTTTAACATCTTGATTAACTTTTTATGTCGAAGAGGGTTATTAGGACGGGCCATTGATATCTTGGAAAAGATGCCTAAACATGGTTGTAGCCCCAACTCTCTAAGTTACAACCCGTTGTTGCATGGTTTTTGCAAAGAAAAGAAGATGGATCGGGCGATTGAGTATTTAGAAATCATGGTTTCCCGAGGATGTTACCCTGACATTGTGACTTATAATACCCTACTTACGGCTTTATGCAAAGATGGGAAAGTAGATTTTGCTGTTGAGATTCTTAATCACTTAAGTTTTGAAGGGTGTTCTCCTGTTTTGATCACTTACAACACTGTGATTGACGGCTTGTCAAAGATTGGTAAAACGGATCGAGCCATAATGCTAATTGATGAAATGAAGGAAAAGGGGTTGCAGCCGGATATAATCACTTATTCTTCAGTTGTAAGTGGGCTCAGTAGGGAAGGAAAAGTGGAAGACGCGATTAAGTTTCTTCATGAGCTAGAAGGGTTAGGTGTAAGACCAAACGTGTTAACTTACAATGCAGTAATGTTGGGACTTTGTAAGGCTCGAAAGACTGATCGAGCCATTGACTTTTTGGGCTATATGGTTCAAAAAGGGTGTAAGCCTACAGAAGGTACTTATACAATTTTAATTGAAGGGTTGGCTCATGAAGGGTTAGCCGAGGAAGCACTGGAGTTGCTGAATGAGTTGTGTTCAAGGGGTGTCGTGAAGAAACGGTCAGCTGAGCAGGTGGTGGTCAAGCTCTAGGTTCATGCTTTTGTGAGTTTCGTTTTATGGCTCTTTGGCTGTTGTGTTCAATGAAAAATTACTATTATTATCATTGTTTCTATTATTAGCATTAGTAGTAGAATTATTATCATAATCATTATACTAAGCTCATGGGTACGAATTTAATTCAAGACCCACACGTTGCGGCGAGTTTGTGAATTTTCTAATAAACTAAATACGAAGCTCGACTAAAACTTTTTCTTATAAAATCTATGAATATAAAGAGTTCAAAAGTCTTTGGGTGAAAAATAAAAGAAAACCTAATCCTGCATATTGATGTGAAGATACGAAGGATATTAAGAAAAGAATTGACTTATCTTTACATCAAAATTGTAATTTCACTACTTCTTTAGTTTCCTGACCCTTTAGCTTGGTTTGATTACGGAGCATCCAATTGGTTTCATAAGCTTCTAACAGAGAGTTCAATATTTATTTTTTGCCTCTGATGTTGTAGCAATTGTCTACATGGAAGAGTGCAATAGCAGCAACTCACACCACACCTGTTACAAAACAAAGGAAAAGCACATACACGTATAGAGTTTACGGCATGCTATAGAGTTTACAAAACAAAGGAAAAGCACATAAAAGTATAGAGTTTACGGCATGCTATAGAGTTTACAAAACAAAGGAAAAGCACATACACGTATAACAAAGGAAAAGCGCATAAAAGTCTAATATGCAAAACTTTATGAATAAAAAATTATACGAACTTTATTTTGAGTTTGTTATGTGGAATTAACATAAATAATAGCTGATAGATTTCTAAATTTGCAGTCTTCTCGACCGAAATACGGGATATGCACAAAAATTAAGCCTTAGGGGGCATTTCCTTCGTGGAATTTCAATGGAATTCAATGAAATTGAAATCTAAATTCTATTGGTCATTGTGTTTCGTTGGTGGGAATTCGTTAGAATTGAAATTTGAATTCCACTTTGCACGTGTTTGGTTGAGAAATTAATTGAAATTTGAATTATTTCCCTTAAATATGTTCCAACGAAGGACTTTGAAATCCTTCTAAAAGTTGAAAGATTTCAAATTACACCAACTCACCTCCACCACCAACCGCCACCCGCCCACTACCGCCGCCCCTGACTGCTGCCTACCACCCTGCCCACCACCAACCGACAGCCACTGTCCACCCCCGACCGTTGTCGACCTCGACCGTCCCTGCCCCCAATCGTCGACTGTCGACTGTCGTCGCCAGACCACCGCCCCCGACCTCTGTTAATGCCGCACAACCTCGACGTCGACGACCACTGCCCACTGTTCACCCCCGACCGCCACCACCCCTAACCGTCGATTGTCGTGGTCGATTGTCGGCGGTTATTAAGCTGGTGACGGTTTGTAACGAGTGATAAATTCCAATTCCTTTACAAGTATTGTCACTATAAATGCATTTGGAATTTAAATTCCATTAATGGATTCTAATTCCTTTGAATTCCAAATCCTATGAAAAATATTGAATTCCAAATACAATTCCTTTGAATTTCAATTCAAATTCCAATTCCAATTTCAATTCTAACATATTCCACGAACAAAACGCCCCTTAAGCCTTAGGGGGCTTTTGGTTCATAGAATTTGTTGGAATTGGAATTGGAACACGAATTAATTGTATTTGGAGTTAAATATTTTTCATAAGTTTTGGAATTCGAAGGAACTGAAATTTATAAATTGAATTTAAATTCCAAATGCATTTCTAGTGACAAAACACTTATCAAAAAATTGGGATTTATCACCCGTTACAAACCGCCACCACCTTAATGATTACCGATCATCGCCGCTACATACCATCGCTTGTCACCGCTGTCACCATTGACAATGGACCATGACCACCAACTGCGCTGCTTACCAAAATCCGATTATACCCCACTGTCGTGACCAACCGATAACGCCCGTTGTTGTGACATGGTTCGAAAACGGAGGTCGGCAACAACCGGCGTTTAGGGGTGGAGGCGATCGGGAGAAACAGTGGGTGGCGGTGCTCGGCGTCGGGTTTGTGCAGCGTCGGTTGGGGCGTAGTAGTTTGTCAGCAACGGTCAACAATTGACGGTCGAGGGAGGCAACGGTCGTGGTCGGCAACGATGTGGGGTAGGGTTGATGACGGTTGAGGCGGCAGTGGTCGGGGCTGGTCAGCGTCGGCGGTCGGTTGGCGGTGGGCGGGGTGTTAGGCGGTGGGCGGAGTGGTAGGCGACAGTCGGAGTTGGCGGGCGACGACGGTTAGGGGCGACAGTGGTCAGCACTCATTGGTCAGGGTCATCGGTCATGTCGGTTGGCGGTGGATAGGGTGGTATGTGAATCCTAGGATTGCAATTAGGAATTATCAGTGTTAGAATGGAAACAAGTTATTGATTGCGGAATGATCGTTAATCGTTGTTTAATTGTGTAAATAATAAATATCAAGTTGAATAAATATTAATTATGAAAAATAGAATGATATCAACACAATAAGTAAACGAACAAGATTTTATTCAAAGGAATTTTATTAAAACTTGTTAATGATTGCAGATGAATAAACAATGAATGCTATGATCAAAGATTGCTTTGAATGTGTTGACGTTTGTGATGTATTGATGTGACGACCGCTAGGGTTTGTGTTTGAGTGATTGTGTGAATCGATGTGATGTTTGGTGTTTGTCGTCTAGTCGCTCTAGTCTCCCTAGTCTCACGTGTATGTTGATGTGAAACCTAGGACTCGTATTTGTAGGCATTTATGTTTCTGTTAAAGAAACACCGAATCTCTTAGTTCGTGATTGACTTGTTGACTTGAATCACTTGTATCATGTAACTACAAGTGTTTAGTCTCCATAGCTATGTTGTCTTCCGTAGGAGTTTGCTCTTCCGCAGGAGTCTTCACTTGAACTTCAGAGTTGGTTGATCATCAGAGAATCTTTGGTCTTGTACTTTTATCCGCACTGATGTTCATCCATAGATGTTCTTTGGATTGATGTCTTGTATGAAAGATACCTACGGAAGAACAAAAATGTTCATCCGTAGATGTTCGTTACACTTTATCAATTTCAGAAATTGACCAAGTATAATGTTTATACCTACAATTATAGACAAATCACCACACATATGGGTTAACCTATATCATAATGCATACATCAAAATAATAAATTACAAATATTCATTACAGGTATTGATTAAAGTTCTAAGCCTATATAAAATGATTTAGACCTATTATTCCTAGATCTAACAATACTCCCCATTAGGCTTTTACACTTGTAAACAGGTCTTCAAAACCGAATGCTTGTTGACCCTTGACACCATTTCTTGTTGAGATATGGCACTACATAATTTTGATCATCGTACTTGTACTTGATCTCTATTCTGCATACCTTTTGTAATGTCTCAAAGCTCAATCCCCAAATGTCTTCTTCTGTTGTGAGAGTTTTCAATACATTGTTGTTGTGGACTATCTCAATCTCATCTGGTTCAGACATTCTCAACTCACTCACTTCCTTGAACTCTGTTCCAATCAACTGCCCTACTTCATACTTCCTTCTCTTATAAGCCTTGGCATGGAGTTTATCAATGACTTGAATGATATGCACATACAAGCATAGGTCATTTTGGGCCTAACCATCTTTGAGTTTTCAGAAGAACTTATCATGTAGGTAAAAAGTGTAGCTTGGATGTTGAAGTTTAATTTCAATTGGATCAAACAATCTGATACTCCTTGCTTTCTTCTTTTCTTCATTTCTAAGCAGCACCAACTCTTTAGTCTTCTCCACATATCCCCACTCTGTTATGGGAAGAGAGTATTGATTTCCTTTAATGATCTTGATAGAAGCTGTTTTTCTATTTGAGTATCCAACTCTTCTCAAGAATTCATCATCAACCAATGTAGAGGAGTTGGATTTTGATCTTCTTTGCCCTTGATTTCTTGTGTTGTGCTCAGCATCCTCCTTTCTTGCCTTTTTCAATACCTCATCCCTGAACTTGGTTTTTAACTTGCCCACTGCCATAAAGAAATCTCTTCCTCTTGGATTTATTAGATAGTTAGAGATGATTAAACTTTATAGAATATGAATATCAGAATTGGGGAGTCAATATTGTTTCTACTTAATGGAAGTACTGAATCCTTCCAGAAGTCCTTTTAATGACTACACAATCATAGTCTGGATCATATTTCCAGGCCATAATCCTGTTCTATTCAGCAGATCCAAGAGTTGTGAGATGATCAAACAGTTGAATCAATGTTGACTTCTCTTCAGTAATTTCTCTTACTATTGTACCAAGTGGCCATACTTTGTCGGGTATCACTTCTCTTGGTTCTCTGATTAATTTTTCTTTCCCTTTGTATTGATCTTTACTTTCAACTGTAAGAGGCTCAATAGGGAGTTTGTTTAGTTGCTCAACAACATGATTTGGAGCTTTAGTCTTGAATCTCACACTAGTTTCAAGCTCCACCTTCATTACCTGCTTTATTATCCTTCTAAGCTTATTCCCAAATCTTCCTTTAAGCTCATGTATCTTGTAGTTATGACTTTGCAACTAACATGTCATGTTATACTTGTTGAGTTTGGCTGTATCACAATGGCCTAACTCCTTCTTTATTCTCTGAATTGACTGGAAGGCAGTGAATGTTTCATAGTTGTAGTTTGGAATCATAAAACTTGCTAGCTCAAACTCCTTCAGCATATCTTTCATCTCGTTCATGCTCATCCTCTCCACCATGTCATACGGAAAGCCATGATTGATTAGAGTCAAACATTGAAGATTTTGGCCTTTCTTCCAAATGTAATTGGTGGACAGAAGTTCATCAGCTTTTGATTCTTTGTCTGGTTTTGGAGATTCATCCTTTGTAAGTTCATTCTATTTAGCATCACTCTCAGTTTCAACATAAGATATTGGCTTCAAACTGGAAACATCCATTGAAGGAGTGTGCTCTGGAGATATAGGTTTTGATCTTTTTAGTGAATCTTCAACATCAATCACCTCTTTCTTTACATTCCCCAAATACTTCTTCTTTCTTTAGTATTGTATTATTTGCTTTGAAGCTTCAGCAGATTCTTTTGTTTATGTTGATGGAACAACATTTGATTCAAGTGCACATATTCTCATCTTGAGCTCATCAATATTTCATCTTTTCTTTTCAACAAAGCAGACTGAGCAGTTAGAGAGTTGTTTGCTTTTTCCAACTTCCAATAGGAGTTTCTCCTTTTCAGCCTTCTCATGCTTCACAAAATCTTTAAGTTCTTCTACATGTTGAAGTAGTGCATCAATTACTTCATTGTTGCTTTGTACATCTTCCTTTAATCTGTTTAGTCTGGCTTTTTCTTTGTTCACCAACTCCTCTTTTTCTTTTAACATTCCCTTCAACTCTTTTATTATTTCCTTCCTTTTGTTTGACTTGATGACAAGTTTGTTATACTTAGCAACCAAATAACTTTTACTCACATGGATGTCTTCTTCACTTAGATCATCTTCATGATAAGCAATTACATCAACATAGTTGACTTCTTCTTCTTCTCCTTCTTGTTGTTCAACTATAATATCATCAATATTAACATCATCTGGGGCTACTCTAGCTGAGCTTGATCTGTCTGCCCTTGGTGTGGCTCTTGTTGTTGCTGAGGATCAATGATTGGAGTTGTTGGTTTAGTTTGGTTAGACATGACTAGGATTTATGAGTTGGTGATTATGAGTGGAATGGTATATGCTTGAGATACTAACTCATTCTCGCCAATATGTATTGAGTTTTGAGTTTAAGTAGCTGAGATGGGTTCTGTATAAGTACTCTCAGGAGATACGTTTTGAGGAGTTGGAGGTTGTTGATGAATGGGTGATTGAGGGTGAATTGGAGAGATTAGTTAGGTGTTTTGACTGGCTGGTGATTGGATTTGTGAAGATTGATGATGGTGGGGTAAAGGAGACTAAGGAGGAGAATGTGAATGGGAGACTTGCTCTATATCAGTAGACGTACTTTCTTGTTGGTATTCCCACACCAGTTCTTAAGGGATATTGGCATTGGGATCAACCACATGTGCAAACATAAGCATGTCTTCTCCTTCATACTTTCCACTAATCTTGTTAAGTACAGATCTTCCTAAATGTGCTTGCACAAATACCTCACTATCTCTTTCTATCCCTTGAAGCTCAGCATTAATGATAAGTTGTAAGAATCTTGGGAACATGCACATCTTCTTAACTTTCTATACTCTGATTTGATCACATAAACACCCAAATATGTACTTTGAGTGGTTGTATGTCCTTCCTTCAAATATGCCAATGATTCTAGAGGAAATGTATCTAGAAAATCAATCCAATTCAGACTTCCTGTTGGAGATACACTTGAGATAAGTGTGACACAGAAATCTATAGGGTTTAGAGTTTAGGGCTTGCATAATCTTACCTTTCTTATCTCTCCCTTTTCGAAATCACCATCATACCACATTAAATAGAAAACATTCTCTATGTATTCGTTCTCGAATACATCAAGGTGACTAACTTCTTGTTCTCCCAACTCTAGTACCCTTTTGATGGTCTGCTCATCTACCCTTAGTCTTCCATTCTTAACATCAACCACTATCACTTCAGACTCTCCATTTTCTTCAATTTGTGCCTAATTCTAGAAATCGAAAATATGAGTTTGATTAATCATAGGATCTATTGTTAAAGCATAGAAAAGCCTGGATCGTTGTAAGTATCTAATGATATCCCAACATCCTTCTAATACAAAGTCGTCAGGATTTAGAAATGCACATACGTTGTGCTCTCTTGCAAATCTATTTGCCATCTTCAAAACAAGAATCTGAAATCAAGTTTATGAGTTTGTTTGATGTTTTGATGTGTTAATTTGAATGTTTGAACAAAAAAGGGAGATGTTTTGATGAACGCTTTTCTAGGCCTGAAAAAGTTTCTGAAAAAGTGAATAATAAATGTTTAAGTCAAAAACATCATTTATACTTCCCCGGAATAATTAATTTCATTTATTAACTGAAGTGGGTCCCATATTCCTTTTTACCCTTCCGTGGAATTTATTTATTCCGCAGATTTCAGTTCTTCCATAGGACATCTGCGGATGGCTAACTGAATAATTCACTTAAGTATAACTTGATAACTTGATTGTTCATAGATTACCAATCTATGAAAATAGATTATACTTTTAAAATATTAACACATCCGTAGTTTACCAATTCTACGAATGGTCATATTTTACTTGGTTAAGTTTCACACTATAGCTTCTGCTTATGCCGAAATTAAACTGTAGCTTCTGTTGATGCTGAAAACGCACTGTAGCTTCTGCTGATGCTAAAAACCCACTGTAGCTTCTGCTGATGCTGAAAAACAAAGTTTGAAACTTCTTTGATTGTATGGTTCTAATCAACTGATAGAACCATTTATTGCTATTGGACCTTGTTGACATTGTTTTCATGACAATTTGTGCACGAAGATTTATAGTTTGAAAAATTGATATATCCTGTAGCCAAGTTAGTGCTCAAGCTCCAATTCTTTCATTTGATTTTGTTTTGAAAATTCAGATTATATGTTTTCATGCATTAACTACTTCCCTTAAATTGTGATTAATGATAAGATGTTGCATTCATCATAAATTTATGTAGAAGAATAGCATGAAAGGTACATGATAGTCTAGAAGTTATGCAACAAAATATGCTAAAAGAAATAAAATAAAATGTTATGTACAAGCATATAGACACATATAGTGGGATCATACTATGCTACTAAGCTTCTACCTGATTGAATTAATTGTTGAAATGTGACATGAATCTAGTCCTGATTGCAAGTAAGTTTGACCCTTAAATCCAAACAAGAGTATTTTATTAACTAGGCATGTTGTTTATGATGTTTTCATGTTTATTAGTGATTAAATGTTATGGGCTCAACATTCAATTCACATTAGAGTTTGTCCTCCGTTTGTGAGTCAATTCATTAATTTTTCAAACTTAGAAACTATATACATTAAGTTATAAATTCTATCTTGAGACAAATTTGCAATTAATCACTATGGATTCCTTCGAGAGCTTAGATATGATCATTATCAGGTCACCAGGTCTTTACTTTCATAAAACAGAGGTGTCTTTAACTCAGGTCTTTGTTTACACAAAACAAATGGATGATGAGGGTCATACTCTATTCACCAGATGGTTACAGGAGTATACCAAGGTGTTCATAAACCCAGGTCTTTGTTTACATAATACAGAGGGAGTATGATTTGCAAAGATAGGAGTTATAAAGTGTTTTACATAGTGTGCTTGGGTGAAGGAGTTGATCACATCTGGATATGACTTACTTGCTTGATCTTAGTGTAGTTTCCACTCAAGATAAACCTATTAACATATCAAAGTAATTTTGATAAGTAAGTGAAGAACTCATGAAGTAAGCAAAGGCATAGTGTAGAGAATGTATGAAGAGACTGATGCAACCCAAACATCCAAAGTCTATCCTGCATGCTGCACAAGTGCATTGAAGAAAAATGCTTAGGAAGTTTTACACAGACAACAGAAAATACTCTAAGTATAAAATCTTCCGAAGCCAAGACCAATATCTTCTAAAGCAAAAGATGAAGTCTTCGGAAGCTTCAGAGACAAAGTCTTCTGAAGCCTCTACTCTTGAAGACAAATTTCTTCTGAAGACTTTTAGTAACATACTTTATCTGATGTACTTTTCCCTAAAGCTCGACACCTTTTTGCTGCATCTCTGTAAAGTCACCATCTTGCATGAGTTGGTGAAAAGGTCCATGCTTTTGGTAACTGTACATTAAGATCTTGAGTCTGTAACTTTCTACTTTATGTACTTTATTCTTTTTATAATAGATAAGGATGTGAGCTATGGTATGTCATAGTCACTAGTAACAATCTTCCTTTTGACTCTACAATTGATTTTGTTTGTGTCTAGTCAATTGTATCCAGCTGGCTTTCATAGTATGACCGGCTGTAGGATGTAGTATAAGTA
>BJCM01210161.1:0-22500 GCA_018326385.1 Flaveria bidentis | reverse complement strand
TGTATAAGCTAAATATACATAACTTTTAATTGTACATTTGGTAACACGTACTTATATGTACATAACCCTTACATATATGTAACTATTAGTTGTACAATTTATAAGTTTCATTTATAACTTGATTATATATTATTGCAAAACTGTTTTGCACTTTTAAGAAGAAAATAGAACGAAATCGGTCCTCGTTTTTTATTAAATGGACCTTATTGTTTGAATTACTGATTATAATGAAAATCATGACTTTTTGGCGCTAATGACATCTATTTCAAGAAATAAATAGAAAGAAGGACAATCAGTTTTAAACCTAATCAAAGAAGAAGGGGCCTTTGAAACATTTATAGAAAACCTAACCCACCATTAAAGATTTTCTTTGTTTCCTTTTCTAGTATAAAGTCTTTTTAACATTAAATAAGAAGTTATAGGTATCCATGTGGTTATTTTGTATTGTACTGTTTATATGATTTACCTTTTCTTTGGCAATAAGATTTTTTATCTGAAAAAAACAAAACATGTTAACTAACAAGAGCATCAAAATTTTATTTTACTAGACATTTAGTATTTCGTGTATGCTATATAATGTTTAATCAAGATATTAATAGGCATTATATACAAGACCACTCTTAACTAAGTAATGACTATTTTGGATCACCCACAATATAGGCTCCACGGACCGCACATGGATTACAACATATAAGAATCCCATGGATGCCATTTTGCACGGCCTGTATGTGGGTGTTCTTCGTACTGGTGTTTGTGATAATGAATAAGCTTGTAGTCCCATTAAGATAGCATTTATCATCCGAAGTTAATCACACATTTACCGTTAAAAGAGTTAGCTAGGTGGATTGAAATTTTGTTCTGTTTTTAGTCATATATAAATGATATATAATCACTATATCACACGTCATTTTAGATGTTGAAGGAAATGTTAATGGAAATGATTTTATAATAATTAGGTTTTTCTAACCCGTGCATTGTGCAAGGAGTTTTACAATGATCTCAAATATCAGAACAAAAATGCAACAACATGTTGCACTGATATTGTACGTGACGTGATAACTTATAGATTAACAATCGATCTGACTTGTCTTTGGACTAATCTAAATTTACATCAAACCAAAAAATAACTCGAATTTATATTATTGAACAAAAACGTGTTATACTAGACCTCAGTCTTTTCCAAACAAAACTATTTCAACACATAGTCACTCAAGTACATTAAAAACACATAGATATGCGTCTGGCTTGATAAAGTATAGATTACGATCGTCTCTACTCATTTCCGAACTAAATTTACGTCAAATGTAGAATGACTCGGATTTATACCTTCAAATAAAAACGTTTAATATTTAGCCCACTCATTTTAGAACAAAATTTAAATTGAAACATATATCATCTTAAATCGTATATTAAAATATACACAAAAAATTTTATATTTAACCTGACCTGTACTGACACGTAAACCCAAAACTTTAAAAACCTAAGGGGATTAAAGTGATATTTTACAAAGTTTTTAAAATGTGTTATGATGTGAAAGAGTAAAAATTGACCGGTTAGAAAGTTTAATAAACATTCAATAAAAACAATATATTTATTATTTAATATTATTATTTTATCATTATTAACACTATAGAATCATAGATGAATTAGTAAAGATATCTTTCTATTCTAATAAAATATTAACTTTGGAGAAATGTGGCAACGTCATATTATTTCTCATCAAAACTAATTCACGTTTCTTTATTATATTAAATAATTACCTTCATTACTAAAAATATTATTTATTTTTTTTTATTAATTAAGAATAGTTTTTTGATAAATTAAGAAATACATCTTTTTATTAATATTATTTATAAAAATATGAAATATTTTAAAATAAGTGTTTTAAAAAGTAATTTTTAAAATTGAGAGTTATAATAAGAAAATTTTTAAAATTGGTATTTTTCAATACATGAAACAAAATGTTTAATTTTTTTGAAAAAGAAAGTTTAAAAACAAAAGTTTAAAAAGTTAATATTGTTGTTTTATTATCTATTGTTTTTACTTTTTTTGTAATTTCAATCATAACTATTGGTTATCAAGGCACACACATAATCATAAACTAGAATGCTCTCTTGATGCAAACAATGCAAACAAAGGAAAGTATAGAACATGAACTTAAAGACACAAGACAAGGGCGTGACATAGTAAAAACAGGAAATAAACAGGACGAGCATTATATTATATTTATTATATTTAGTAAACCATTGTATTAGATGTGTTAAATAAATATAAATTTTAAGGACGTGACATAGTAAAAACAGGAAATAAACTACCTGCTACATGACCCACGATGTGGACCATTTCCACATGTTTACACTACCTTGTTAACCACACAAACTAAAATAAAGAACTAAAGGACAAAAGAAATCTCATGCAAAGATTTCATGCAGATACACGTACGAACATAGAGCATTCTTTAGTAGACCATGCAGATACACGTACGAACATAGAGCATTCTTTAGTAGACCATCTTTTGATGTTGAATTACTTCTAACAATAACATATTGTAGAATAGTATTTTATGATTAATAAAAATTTATTATATTTAAAATTTATATTTATTTAACACATGTAATACACCGGTTTACTAAATATAGTAAATATAATATAATGCTCATCCTGTTCATTTACATCATGGCTGCCTTTTATATAAAGGCCGGGTCCATTTGTCGATGCTCTCCCCTAATAACCTCGCCGTCTACCAAAGGTATATTCACATAAAACATTCATATGCATATGTATTTCAGTATTTGCATGCTTATGCGTATGTAATATGTTAACACCGTTGCTGCTTTCATCTTGGTTTCAAATCTAAGTACAATACGAAAACAACTCTGATTATTCTATCTCAGGAATAAAAACAAAGTGAACTGTCATTAATATATAGATATATACTTGTTGATGAGTTTTGAAACAGGAAGAATGTGGAAGTTAAAGATAGCACAAGGAGGTGATCAAGAGTGGCTAACAAGCACCAACAACCACGTCGGCCGCCAATACTGGGAGTTCGACCCTGATGCAGGAACTGAAGAGGAACGAGCTGAGATCGAGAGGATTCATAATAATTTCAAGATTAATTGGTTTGAGTTCAAACAAAGTGCCGATTTGCTCATGCGTATGCAAGTAAGTCTATTGTTTTCTATATGTGCAAAAGATAACACAAGTATTGTGAAGAGAAAGTACGCGTTAGCAGTGGTCGATCGATCTCACGTAGCACATGATGCAGACAGTCTATTATATATTATTATACATATTAAAG
Organism: Flaveria bidentis; assembly: GCA_018326385.1. Classification (NCBI taxonomy): domain Eukaryota; kingdom Viridiplantae; phylum Streptophyta; class Magnoliopsida; order Asterales; family Asteraceae; genus Flaveria; species Flaveria bidentis. Next base: position 19,199 of record BJCM01210161.1, on the reverse strand, counting down.
ATAAGATATATCCTACTCAGTTTACAAAACCTTTGTTAGTTTCAGGCTCAAGATCATAATAAATTTTGCATTTCATTAATACTTCAAAAATTACATTATATAGAAAATAAACATACACTCCTGAATAAGTGACACTACTCCACTATTTCTAATACATGTCCGTTACTTGCTAACTAATAAGACTAATTCAAATTAAAACTTGTTACATACTCTAAACAAAACATGACTTAAATACTAGACCCGTGACCCATAACTTGACCCGGTCAAGATTAACCCAACATTTATCCCTTTAATCTTGATTGGGTTCTCGGTTCTTTTGCTTCTTTCTTTCTTTCTTTCTTTCTTTTAATACCCGGTACCAGTTTTCTTGCTAATCTTGCTACTTTCTTGATTCGAATCTTTCTTACTTACTTCGAATTATCTTCCTTACTAACTTACTTTCTTGCTCGCTTTCTTTCTCTTGGCCTTGCTCTTTGCTTCTTTCTTGCTTGCATTTGTTCTTGCTTTGCTTGCTATAACCGAAATTGGTTATCTTGCCAACGTTCTTGTTGTTTCTTTTCTTTCTCTATCACATAGCAGCCAACAAGGGACTGCTCTCCCTTAATTAATGATAGGTGACAACACCTCAATCAAGAGACTGCATGCTTCCTTTCTTTCTTTTCTTTTTCTTTTTCTTTCTTAAATCTACAGGCGCTTTGTTGCTTGATCTTATTCTCATGTTGCTTCCTTCCTTCTTCTATCAATTAAACAAACGGCTGTCTCCACCATTCCAATCACCACTTCCAATAACACCTTCACTTTCTTTTCTCCAATAAATTACAACAGTCGCTCTTTACCATTTCAATCACCGTCATCACTTCTTTTTTTCAATCGTTGCACGTACGCTGCTTCCTCACCGTACCAGCAGCCTTGGTTGCTGACTTTCTTCTTCGTTTTCAGCCCAACAGCCAGGGGCTATTCTTCCTACCGAAACCAACTCTCAAACCAGCTTTATCTTCTAACCTTGTGCTCTGATATCAATTATTGGTTTCAGGCCCAAGATCATACTAAACTCTTGCATTTCATTAATACTTCAAAACTTATGTTATATAGAAAATAAACATACACTCCTAAATAATGATACTACTTCACTATTTCTAATACATGTTCACTACTTGCTAACTAATAAGACTAATTCAAATTAAGATTTGTTGCATACTCTAAGCAAAACATGACTTAAATACTAGACCCGTGACCTGTAATTTGACCCGACTTGACCCGATTAAAATTAACCCAACAAAGTCCAAACTCTTCCATCGTCTCCAAACAGCAAATTCTTTCAAGCTAGGTCATGCAATTAGGGTTTATCCCAAGTCTCAAGAAGTTGATAACAATGATCTAGTATTATTATAGCCGGTTGTACGTTCAAAAAGCTCGCGGGTAATAGTTTCCTCGTAAAAAGTTTGAAAAAATTAAGGTAGCGTTTGGTATGCAGGAATGAAGGCGGAATGGAATGAACCATTGATGGTGAATAAATAAAGACATGTTTGGTTGGTGGAGGTAATGGAATGAACCATTACGTAGTTGATTCCATTCCCTCAAATTCATTACATCCACTCTCCCTTCTTTTTTCTGATTCCATACCTTCTTCCATCATTAGTCACCAACACCACCCGCCACAACAACCACCACCGACCACCAAGATTGCTCGTCACCAGCAACCACCACCGGCCACCACCGCTGTCGGCCACACTACCTCGGGAACACTATCGTCGGACACCGTCACCGTCGCCGCCACCGAAAACCACTGAAGGCCAACACCACCAGCCACAGTCGGCACCAAGTTACCTCGGCACGCATCATCGTTAGTAATTCTTATAAAGTTTAAATTAAGTACCTAGATTTGGTTCTTCGAATTTGTATAATTTCTTATATTATAAACTACACTACAAGAATTTTACCCTATCCCGACTAGACCTATGGCGACGACATGGTGTCCTCGCTATAGGTCACCCTATCGCGACGACATGTCGTCGCCTTAGGTTCCACCTATCGCGACGACACAAAAGTCGTCGCCTCATTTTATCGCCATAGGTAATTTTATCGTAATTTATATTTATTTCAGATGACTCAAGAATTTTCTTTTATCTACGGCGACGACATGTCGTCGCGATAGGTAAAAGCCAATTTTTTTCCCTCTAAAATAAATTGGCGGCAAAAATGCCCGCCTTTTCTTAAATATCTATCGCAACGACATGTCGTCGCCATTGGTAATTTTTTTTCCTTTTTTCCCTCTAAATAAATTCGAGGGAAAAAAACCCATCCTTTTGTGAAACATCTATGACGACTCGTCGCCATAGGGTGTAATTTTTATAAAAATAATAATATTAACAATAATACATTGTGGACTTTTTTACAAAAATAATAAAAATAATAATTATATTTATTATAATTATAAGTCATAATAATAATATTAACAAATATTTTATCTATAAAAATAATACTTATAAAATAAGAATTATATTTATTATAATTATAAGTCATAATAATATATTTATTAATTATAATTATAGATAACATATATCAGTTAAATCCAATTATAATTATCGATGTTAAATTATATACGTTGATAGTATTTTGCAGGAATAATAATTTATAATAATTTATAACTATAGAATACTATATCATTTAAATCTAATTATAATTATCAATATTAAGTTTTTTTTAAGAGGATCAGGGTTGATCATTGTTTATGTTCAACTCAAATGTGGTCTTATAACGATATTATATTATTATTTATGTTCAACTCAAATGTGGTCTTATAACGATCAGGGTTGATTACATATTTAAAAGTGCTCTTATGACGATTAGGATTGATTACATCATTGTTTATGTTCAACTCAAATGTGGTCTTATAACGATCAGGGTTGATTACGTACTTAAAGGTGCTCTTATGATGATTAGGGTTGATTACATCATTTTTTATGTCGTACTCAAATGTGCTCTCATGACGATTTGGGTTGATTACATACGTGCTCTTATGAAGATTAGGGTTGATTACATCATTGTAATGAACATTGATGGCAGCGGCGACGACAGCGGCAGCAGCAGCAGCAGCAGAGCAGCAGCAACAACAACAGCAGCAACAGCAGCAACAACAACAACATCATATGACATCATATGACATCAACAGCAGCAGCAACAACAGCAACAGTAGCAACAGCAGCAACAACAGCAGCAGCAACAACAACAACATATGACATCATATGGCATCATATGATATGATATAATATAATATAATATAATATAATTAATATAATAACAACAATAATAATAATAATACGAATAATAATAATAATAATATATAATAATAATAATATATAATAATAATAATAATATATAATAGAAAAATTAGTGGACCTACCGCGACGACATGTTGTCACGATAGGGTCCATACAGATATGACCACAGCCCAACCGCAGCTTTACTTTTACCTTACCAAAACTCACAACCATACCAAATAGACGACTTTGAGGTTCAATCGACCACCACCACCACAAATTGAAGCCCAATTTCACCAAATCGCACCACCACCACCGCGACCTTCATCCCCATACCGCCATCTTCACCCAACCGCGATCTTCAACCCCCAATCGCACCACCACCACCGCGACCAGCCACCGAATTGGGCACCACCACCGCAAATCAACCACCACTGCTACCGTTTGCCATCACACAAGACGTGTTAGGGTTCCTACCACCACCGTTACCGTTTGCCATCACGCTAAGTTATTTGTTAGTCGATATACTCTTGAAGGTTAATATTCTTTACAATGAAGTTGTAGTTTTGATTGAATGTAGTTGTAGGTTGTTAGTTTAATGTAGTTGTAGGTTCTTATTTTAATTGTATTATGGTGTAGGTTGTTAGTTTAATTGTATAAACTAAAGTATTATTTTGGTTGAATGTAGTTGTAGGTTAGTAGATATACTCTTAAAGGTTAATATTTTTACAATGTAGTTGTAGTTTTGGTTGAATGTAGTTGTAGGTTTTTAGTTTAATGTAGTTGTATGTTCGAAACAAAGCTAAGCCTGAAGGATCAATAGCAGACGGTTATGTTGCAGATGAAGCATTAACATTCTGCTCTATGTATTTGGAGGGTATTCAAACTAAATTTAACCGTTCTGATAGGAATGAAGATCCCGGTATTCCAAAGAGAAAGTTCTCTGTTTTTCATCATAGTGTCAACCAATTTCAAAGAAGAAAATCATTTCCCTTAGGTAAAAAACTTTAAAAAATAAAATTTAAAAAATAAATTATTTAACCAGGAACCCTATGGCGACGACATGACGTCGCCATAGGTAAATTTAGAAAATAATTTATTAATTTAATATATTTTCCATTTTTATTATTTATCATATTAAAATACCTATGGTGACGACAAGGCAGTATGATTTCCTTAGATCTTAAACAGAATACCCATGTAAATCTTGTAAAATCATCAAAAATCACAAGGCAGTATGATTTCCTTCCAGTGCTCATTATACTTGTGGGACCAAATAGATTTATGTGCAATAAGTGTAATGGAGAGGTGATGGAGTTAACACTTTTGGATATGTGAGATGTCCTGTGCTGCTTTTCTTTCAGGCATGCAACACAGTTATCTTTACAGAAAAATTCCTTGTTAGGCAGACCATGTACCAAGTTATTTTTAGCCAATTTATTCATTGTCTTAAAATTCACATGACACATTCGTTTATGCCATAGTGTTTACTCATCACTGTTAGCGTTGGAAAGAAAGCATGATACTTCACCCATTGGGGAAGCATTGTTCATATCAAGCTTGTACATATCCCCTTTCCTGGGAGATCTAAGAAGCACCAATTCCGAAGGAATTGTCATCCCTGGTTTGAGAATAATGCACTCATATTGTATGAAAAGCATTTGGTGCTTTTGATCACAAACTAAGAAACACTTAACAGATTGTGTTCAAGCTGTTTGACAATGTAAACTTTTTCAACTTTTAACTTTCCATTGGATATACTTCCTTTGCCATAAATATATCCTCCGGCCTCACCTCCAAACTGGACATGACCTCCATCATAATGTTGAAATTGTTGAAGGAGATATATGTTCCCTGTCATGTGCCTGGAGCATCCACTATCCACAATCCAAATATTGTTATTCTTGTCATATGGATGTCCCTGCACATAAGATGAGATGATTAGTTTTGATTGTAAACCCAAGCCTTGTTGGTCTTGGGTTCTTCCAATGATAGTGACATAATTGAACCAAAAGTTAAACATGGGGGTCAATGGATGTCTTTGAAGAAGAGGTTTGGGTTGTAGCATCCTTCTTGATCTTCCAATCCATCCTTTGGTGGATCAAAGAGGATGAGCCTTTTGAAGCTTTTGCAGTATGGCATTCTTCCGAAGCTTCTTTCTTTTTGGAAGAACCCTTCACCACCTTTTCTTCCGAAGCAGTCTTCTTTTGGCGTAGTTTCAAGGGAGGTCTTTTGTTCTTTCCATTTTTAACTACTTTAGCTTCCTAAGCCATTTTCCATTCAGAAGAAGAATTTTCTTCTGAAAACAACCTTGCTTCGGAAACCAGCTTTCCCTTTTTCATCCTTTGGTAGGATAGGAGTGTTGGTATTACACTCCTTTCCTAGGTCAGAGTTACCTACCACTTGGAATCTAGCTGAGATGAATACACCTTTTTATTTTGGGTTAATCATTAGCTTAGACTTAGCCACTTTCTTGGCAGTTCTTCTTGCAGCTTTATCTCTGCTTCTTTTGGCTTTGGTGGTTAGGATTTGATTTTCACCGGAAGAGATGGGTTGATTTACATGTTCCTTCCCTATGGTGGCCACTATTATTGCATCATTCTTCAACTCAAGTGAAGATGGGTCAGCAGATGGGACCTTTTGCTCTTCAGTACCACATCTAGGTTTTCTAATAGACTCATAAGAGTGTGGTGGAGCAATTTCATTGTTACCCAACCCTCCTTTGTTTTGATAACAAATTTTGGAGTAGGAGGATGATGCAATAATAGCTTGGAAGTTTTGCTCAGAGATAGCATACTTCCTGGCTTGAGCCTTAGCAGTGACAAGCTGGGCTTGAGCCTCGGATAATTTAGATATTAAATCCTTTATTTGAGTCTTGTAGTTTATGTGTTCATGTTTTAATAAGGACACAGTTTTCTCCAACTCTTCAGTTTTTCTTTGATAGTCAGATTCAGCCCTTTTAAAATCAGATTTCAAGATATTTAATGACTCAATATCAAATTTAATTTCCATATTATAGTCCTGATATAGTTTAACCTTAGCAATACAAGCAAGAGTACAGAGATGTTCATATATCTTGTTATCATTTGTTCCAACCATAAGAGCTTGAGCAGGAGTCACATCCTGTACCATGAAGCTCCAGTCAACTTCTTGAGCCATTGCAGCTGTTTCAGTTGACTTTCCGGTGGGCTTTGATGTAGAGGGATGTGTGGAGGCCTGTGGGGTTCTTGGATTTGTCTTGGAAGCCTTGCATTCCCTTGCAAAATGACCAAGTTGGTTACAGTTGTAACATTTGGCCTTGTTTTGTCAAACCCAAACTTGCTGTTAGTTGGGTTCTGAGGGAATTGCCTTCCAGTTCTCTTGAAGAACTTCTTCACTTTGTAGGTTAAAAGATCCATCTATTGGACAATGTCCACATACTCTATATCATCTAGACTGAAGCACTCTAGATCATCGAAGCAGTATTGAAAGTCACTAGAGTGTCCACTTCCTGAGACAAAGGCACAGTTGTCCTAAAAGGAACTATGCTGAGCCTGTTGAGACCTTAGAGTCTCAGGAAAAGTGATGTAAGGTCCAGATAAGCAGGATGGCTGCTGATTGTATGTCAGGTACTGTTGAGGTTGTGTCGGTCCTGAGCCTTCATCAACCATCAAAGCGTTGCTAGTAGGAAGACTTAGGGGTCTGCTTGTCTGATGGCCCTTCTTGCTCTCCATCTCTGGTATCCATCAAGGATGCCATAGAGTTCGGTCATGGTGAGAGTGTTCAGATTCTTTGTCCTCTTGATAAAGACACAGTAGAATGTCCACTCATTTGGAAGAGCACTCATGAACTTTCTTGTGAGGTCTCTAAGTTCAAGAGTGATTCCCACAGACTGAAGAGAAAAAAATAAGATCCATGTATCTGAAATACTGCTCGCTGAGAGTCTCTCCAGTAATATAGGTGAAGTTCTCGAACTGCTGCTTCAGTGAGTCCTTCTTGGAGTTATTGGAGCTTGAGTAGATCTGAGCAAGAGCATCAAACAGTTCTTTGGCTGACTTGCAATGCTCAAACCCCACCATGATGGAGTTGGGTATTGCAGTCATAAGAATAGTCATTGCATTGTTGTCAATGTCCATATTCTTCCGGTCCTCATCAGAGTAATCTTCAACAGCCTTCTCTATCATAGCACCGTTTCCACCAGGTGCTACCACCTTGGGTTTGTATGGTCCATTGACAATAGAATATCACATTTTATTGTCTTGATATCTAATGAAGCCTTCCATGCGTCTTCTCCATGACCTGAAGTTTTTAGGAGTGATGATGGGAGCTTTACTCATAGTTCCCATCTCTACTTCAGACTTGTTGAGGGTCATTTTGAGTGAGGTATAAAGAGGAGTGAAAAACAGGTTGATTAGGATGGTAAGATCTCACAATCAAGAGCCTAAAGAGCTCTGATACCAATTGTAGGATCGGTTTTTTCACTTAACACTTGGTTTTTCTCTCACACTCACTTATGTTACACTCAGATCAGATGAAGCAGAGTCTATTCTAAGAGTTGATAAAATATAATAAGCAACAATGAACACATAAAGATAATTTTCAATGTACTTGCATATATTTCTTCTCAACTCAAAGTGTTACAAGACTCTTACAAGCATGGTTTATGAGTTACAATGAGAAACTATATATAATACTACCTACAACCGGATATATTTTGATACCAGCTGGGATCCTATAACTAAAGCAAATACTACAGTGCTAAAGTTAAGGTATCTTAGATAAGGTCTTCTCTAAGATATGGTAGTCATGACATGTCCATGACTTACCTTTTGTCACCAACTAAAGTTGGCAACTGTGCTATCTAACAAAAGGTGAAGAGTAGAATAAAGTAAGGTCAACTACATGGCTTTTGAGAAAATGCCATGCAGTATCTCAAAGGTCTGCAGTGGATTGTCAGTGGTCATACTTATATCTACTAGTTCATAGTAGTGTCTTCCGAAGGTTAAATGGCTTCGGAAGAACTTGTTCTTCCGAAGCCACTTATACTTTGGAAGAGGCTACTTCTTCCGAGGCTTGAGGACTTTTGCTTTTCTTAATACTTCGGAAGTTGTCTTCTGATCTTTACTTCTTAAACTTGATCTTCGGAAATGAATACTTTTGTCTTTGGAAGTAGAGTTTGTCTTCGGAAGTTGATCTTTTATTTAAACTTAGGAAGAAACTCTATTTCCTTCGGAAGTCCATATTTAGCTTCGAAAGTCTTTTGTTAACTTCACCAAAATAGATTAAGTGAATTGGTTTTGGTTGCACCAGCCTTCTACTTGATCCAACAGTTCAGCACTTCTATCTATGTGTACTCCACCCGAGTTTGAGTCTTGAACATCCTTGCCCCTAACGTTTCCATTTTAACTTTTGGTTTTTTGTTGTTTTTTTTTTCTCTTGATTTTTTTCTTTTACATATTACCTTTTTATTTCCTTTCCAACAATAATTATTTATTTGTTACTAATTTTTTACGAGTTGTATCAACATGCATAACATAATTTTAATGGGTTTGTAAGGGCAACTTCATACAATCTTAAATGTGTGTTATGAAATTTGTAACTATTTTATTAACCACATTATTATTAAAACAAGGTAATGTTTGACATTAATTACAATTTGATAACACAAATCAAATACCTTTTTAAAATTCAAGTCATGTATATTATCATGTTTTCTTCAACACTCGGGAACACTGTGTCACTTAACTACATGAATGTCATCACAGTAATATGAAACGATATTCGAAAACACGCCGCAACGTAAGAGCTTGATTTCTAGTTTTATATCATAGGGCATGATACTTTATGTTTTATTCCGGCCATCATCTTTACATAATATATTTTTTCATGCCTAAAGTGATTAATAATATATTTAACAACATTACGATATCCGTTACAACAACGTCATCTAGTTAAGTACATTTAATAATTTTATTTTGGTTTTATGATGAAGAAAATAAAGAATCAGAAAAGAGCTTCGCAATTCTTTCATTAAAGAGATGAGTAAAATAAATTATTAAATTTTCTTTTTGTAATGGTGTAAATCAAGTTAATAGATATTTAATAAACTAAAACTAGAAAAAAATAACAATTAACTCAATAATACTTATTGAAATGAAGTAATTTAATAAGATTACAATTAAGTAAGAAACTAACAAATGTATTTTCGTTGATTGTTTTTTACTAGAACATTTTTTTTAAATAATTTTAAACTTACACCCTTCTTGGTATATAAGTTTTGTAACAACACTTAATTAGGAAAAAAAAACCTTAAAACTCATATTCGAATGGCCAATATATGTAACGTTAATTTCTCAAACTTTTCTCGTTGTTGTTCTTGTTATAAAAATCCGGGATTGTTCATACATGTTCAAAACTTATATTTTTCAGACGCCGCCTTCATCATTGGCCATCGCCTTGTGTTTCTTGCAATCAATTTGAAGCAAGTTAAAGCCAAATCTATTATAAAAGAGTCAATATTGACAACTAAACTGAAAGCAAAACTTATTGAGTTTTTGATGAAACCAATCATACCTTGGTAAATAAATTTAACAACACTTAACATCTACTTTGCATCATGGCATTCATTTAGGATTTCATAGAATGAACAAGACGGGGTCTTTGTTGAAGGCTCCTAGACCATGTTGGAATAATCAATTACGTAATTTCAATAATATATTTAAATACATATATTTGAAGTAACATACTTAACCTTTTATATTATATTGAACTCGACTTAATAACTAAATAAATAGCCAAATATTTATGCTGTTAATTAAAGATATACATTCAGTTTCATTAATCGAGTTTAATTTAAATAAAAGGCGAAGTATGTTACTTCATATATGAATGCCTACATATATTTTTTAGTTGATCTGATTGGTTATTCCAACAATTAGTATGAGAGCTAAGGTGCAACTCGTACCTGGAAAGGAAGATAGGAGATTAAAACTCGAGTGTAGTCAGATTCATGAATCAAATATTGAAAACAATGAATAAGAGATTAAAAAACAAACCACCGATTGTATCCGGGAGGGGACAAATAAATATAGCAAAAGAAGAAGTTCGGATGGATTCTTGTGAAGTCGATTAAGGTGAGATTGGTTCCGTCAACAAAATCGTCAAGGTTAGGATCAACATCAGATCTTTTTCCCTCCCACCTCTTCTGCTCCTTCTCCTCTCCTATCTATAGCATCTTCTTCTACTTCTCCCTCTGAATTAGCCCCCACTATGAGCACCATCATGCATATGCTTGCTATCAAGCTCACCCCCTCCAACTACTTATATTGGAAGAATCAAATGGTTCTGGTCGTTACTTTCCAGAAGCTCCTCTCCCATGTCGATTGCACCACTCCTCCTTCTACCGAAATCATTCAAGAAGACAAACTTGTTCCAAATCCACTGCACAATACATGGTTGATTGACGACCAAAAGGCGATAATGATCCTCAATGCTTCCCTCACTGAAGATGTCATTGGTGAAACCATTGGCCTCACCACCGCCTGTTCGATCTGGTTGGCTCTTGAAACCGCCTACAGCATCACCTCGATTGAACGTATCCAGCATCTACGGGACCAACTTCGTGAGATTTCCAAAGGGACAACGACTGCCGGTGACTTTGGTCGTCGGTTCAAGTATGTGTGTGACCAATTGGCTGCCGCCGGCCATCCTGTCGCCGAAACTAAGAAGTGTCATCTCTTCCTTCGTGGTCTAGGACCTGATTTTACCATGTTCTCCACTGCCACTCGAGCAGTCAAACCCACCCCACCTCTTCGCGACTTATTGACTCAAGCCGAATCGTATGAACTCCTTCACGCTTCAAATCAGGGACCGACTACTCCTCCAGTTGCTTTTAACTCTATTCGTGGTAGAGGCACTCGTGGTGGTCGTCGGCCGCTACACTGCCAACTGTGTCGACAATCCGGACACTATGCTTCCACTTGCCCTCGTTTATCCCTACGTGCTCCATCACCCAGTGTTAATGATTATGACCTGGCCAAAGCGTTTCATGCTACGTGCAACTTAAACTCTTCAACACCCGATTGGTTCGTCGCTAATACAGGTGCCACAGATCATATGGTTACCTCTCCTCAGTCTCTGCAGCAAAGTGCTCCATACTTGGGTGACAATAAAGTCACTTTTGGTAGTGGTAATTCTCTTCCTATTTCTCATATTGGTCACAAACACATTGCTGCTAATGTTCATTTGCATGATGTTTTGGTTGTTCCTCATCTTACTCATAATCTCTTGTCGATCAGCAAACTCACCACTGATTATAACCTGGATGTCTTGTTTTCCCAACCATATTTTTACATATAGGATCGAACAATGAAACAAGTAGTAGCACAAGGAAGATGTGAGAAGGGTCTCTATATTCTTCAATCTGGACCTCAAGTTTTCTTGTCATCCATGAATAAAGCCTCGTTTGAACTTTGGCACACGTATCACATGATACAATTTTGTTACTTAATAAACATGGTTGTTTGAACCTTACCTCTATTTTACCTAAACCAGTTTTGTGCAACTCTTATGAATTATCTAAGTCATATCGTTTACCATTTATTAATAATGACCAACGTGCATCTAATCCCCTTGACCTTGTTCATTGTGATATGTGGGGACCTTCCCCGGTCACCGCGGTTGACAATAGCCGTTACTACGTCATCTTTGTGGATGACTACTCACGTTTCACTTGGTTCTATCCATTGCAAACCAAATCTCAATTTAAAGATGTATTATTAATTTTCATAAAGCTTGTGCAAACTTAATTCTCACGTAAGATTAATGTTTTTCAAAGTGACGGCGGTACAGAATTCTTAAACAATCATGTCAAGAGGATTTTTGCTGACAATGGCACGTTCCATCGGGTCTCTTCCCCATATACATCGCAACAAAATGGACGCGCTAAACGAAAACATTGTCATGTTGTGGAAGCCAGGCTGGCTATGTTGTTTAATAGTCATGTTCCGTCCAATTACTGGGTACTTGCGTTTAGCACTGCGGTCTACATAAATAATCGCCTCCCAACCAAATCTTTGGGAGCCAAGTCATCGTTTGAGCTCTTATTTCACACAACAGCCAACTATGATAATCTGCGTGTCTTCGGGTGCCTTGTCTACCCTTACTTACAAGACTATTCGATGCATAAACTATCTCCCCGCAGTATTCCATGTGTATTTATGGGATATTGCCCTTACTACAAGGGCTATCGGTATTTCGATCCATCTACTAATCGAACTTATATAACTCGACATGCGCGGTTCGATGAATCTACTTTCCCTTACAAAGGTCTCCTCACGCCACCATCTTTTGATGCTCTCGCTTGGCATACATACATTGATCATGCCCCTGCTCCACCTACTATTGCTTCCCCTCCACCTTGCTATGATGCACCCTTACCTGAAGCTTCACCTACACTGAACCCACTTCCCACTGTTCATACCGAGCCCGATGCCTCACCTTTGCCCTCCTCCCCCACCGTCGATACAACATCCGATGAGTCCTCCTCTCCTACTATCTCACCATCACCGAGCAGTACCTTACCCCCTCACCACCACTAATCGCTTCCACTCATCCAATGACAACAAGGGCTAAGGCAGGAATCTTTAAACCTAAGTATCGTGCCGAGTTTGCTTCCACGGGTCTTTACTTGGCCTTATATGTTAATGCTGATCCAAAAGGATACAAGTCTGCTTCAAAACATGGTCACTGGGTTGAGGCTATGCATAATAAGCTTTCTGCTCTAAGCAACAATAACACGTGGACACTTGTTCCGCGGCCTTTGTCACAAAATGTTATTGGTTCAAAATGGTTTTTCCGCACAAAATACAGATCTGATGGGTCAATTGATCGATATAAGGCCCGTCTTGTGGCCCAAGGGTTCACATAACTGCCGGGGTTAGATTTTTCACACAGTTTCAGCCCCGTGGTTAAGGCTGCTACAATTCGGGTGGTGCTCGCTTTGGCTGTTGCAAACAACTGGTCGCTACATCAGTTGGACGTCAATAATGCTTTCCTACATGCCCAACTTACCGAACAAGTGTTCATGAAACAACCACCTGGGTTTGTCAACCCTCACTTTCCGGATTATGTATGCTTACTGAACAAAGCTATTTATGGTCTCCGACAAGCTCCACATGCTTGGTTTCAACAGTTAAATGACTTCCTACTCAAAAATGGATTTGTAGGCGGTCGCACAGATCTATCTCTTTATATTTTTAACCGAGAAGGCTGCCTCATGTATCTTTTGGTGTATGCTGATGACCTGATCCTAACTGGAAACTCACAGGAAGCTATGACTCGTTTCATCACCACTCTTAATAATGAATTTGTTACAAAAGACCTTGGCACTCTTAATAATGAATTTGTTACAAAAGACCTTGGCACTCTTAACTATTTTTTGGGTCTAGAAGCCTCACTCACACCAAATGGCCTCTTCCTCTACCACTCTAAGTATGCTGCTGAAATTCTCGATCGAGCCAACATGCGTGATTGCAAGCTGGTATCTACACCTCTGGTTGTCCACCAAACTCTCACGGCTAAAGGGGAACTTTACCTGGATCCCACTATGTATTGGTCACTCGCCGGTGCTCTCGAGTACCTAACCATTACTCGCCCCGATATTCATACGCTGTCAACCATGTCAGTCAATTTCTGCAGGCACCTACCATCACTCACTTTCAAAGTGTCAAACGAATACTTCGTTACGTGAAAGGTACCCTTTCATATGGTCTTGTTTTTTTCCAAACCAACCAACACTTCCGTTCTTGGTTACTCTGATGCTGATTGGGCACGATGCATTGACACTCGTCGTTCCACCTATAGTTACTTCATTTTCTTGGGGGGCAATCTTGTATCGTGGAGTGCTAAGAAGCAGCCGACTGTTTCTCGTTCAAGCTGTGAATCTGAGTACCGTGCTATGGCAAACACTGCGGCAAAGATTATATGGCTAACTCATCTCTTACGTGAATTGCATTCTTTACCGCCGGACAGGCCTACATTACTTTGTGATAACAGGAGTGCTCTGTTTCTCACCTAGAATCTGATTTCTCACAAGCGTGCAAAGCACATTGACTTGTACTTCATTCGAGAGTTGGTTGCTTCCGGCAAAATACAGACGTCATTTGTTTCTACCAAGCTTCAGGTGGCAGACATATTCACGAAGAGTCTCCCAAGGCCTCAATTTGAGTTCTTTCGCGATCGCCTTGGTTGTCGCCCGCCACCGTTCAGCTTGAGGGGATGTTGGAATACATTAATTTAGGCTATTTATTTTTATATATTCATATGTATTTTGTCAGATACTTTTTCTTTGAATTTCTCTATATATGTTATTTCCTCCAATCTTTGGAGGCATTCCAATCAATATTATTCACAATCTATAACCTTTTATTTTGGATTTTTTATTTCATCTCTTATTATGGTAACTAGTCACTAGGTGGGTGTGTGGGGATTAATTCTGATCTGTGAGTTTATTTAGTACTTACTAGTATTTAGGATTTGTTTAATTAGTTTTGTTGAGGATTCTAAGCAGAATAAAAGTCAGTAGCAAGTTTTGCTGCAGAATAATTCATGTGTAGAACACTGCTAATTTGCTGTTTATTATGCCATTGAATCTTTTCACAAATTGAAAAACACATACATCAAACTTGCAACATTTTAACTTAGGCTCAATAAGAGGTACGACTACAAAGCTAATATAACCACGTTGAATTGCCCTGCTGAAAAAGTTGAAGTACGTAGATGAATTTTAGTAATAAATTTTTGAAATTCAATATAGACTACTGCTAAATTGGCACATAAACAAATTGGAATATTATACAAGTAGTTATAATATCCTGAATTATATACATCTAGAAATGATCCCGTGCGCAATGCACGGGTAAGTCCACAACAAACTTGAATACAAAAACCTAAATACAAAAAACATACGAACGGCTATTACTTCAACTTTGAACTTGAAGACATCAAGCAAACAAAAAAAAGAAATAACATCAACATAACAAAATAAATTAAAAACATGTCGACTTAAAGCAAGCTTTTACATATTTTATATATGATATGGTTTACATAAATTGGTATTAAGAATAATTTTTAATTAATAAAATAACTTTGAAAACAAAAATGACTTAAAATAAAAACCACAAAATTGTTATGGCTAAAACACAAAAATTAAAAAGTCCATGTAGCTAAGATTTTACTATTATGTAGATAGATAATATATATAATTTTTATTCATGAAGTTTAAAAATGAACAAAAGCAATAATATTGGAAGCTATTCTTATTTGGTACAAAATTTGTGAGATTAACACTTTTATATGAGTTTGTGAACTCAGTTAAGAAAGAAGAACCAAGTTAAAGATATACCAGAAGCAGTAAAACTGAAAGAAACTGAAGAAGTAACAAATGAAGCAGTCACAACTACACTCCGTGCATTTTCATTGGATACTGCTCTAAATACAAAGGGTATCGATGTCTTGATCTTTGCACCTCTCGTATATATGTCACTCGTCATGCTCGCTTTGACGAACATCATTTTCCTCTTGTCAACTCCACCACTGAATCACCCATTAATCACCTTGAGATATCCATATTCTTATACACCAATTCTGCTATAACTAACTCCTCACCTCCTACAAACATTACTATCGCCTCTCCACCTTTTATTCCTTTTTACCAGCCCAATCTCACCTTCACAGTCCTCTGGTGGCCCAACCGATTGGCCCACATCACCACCTCACCACTTCGGCCCAACAAACCTCAACATCATCTCGATCACCGCCATTTCACCCGGCTCCTCTGAATGATCCAACCACTATGCCTACAGATCCTACACCCTACTCCACTCTAGCTCACACCCCACCCCCCTCACCGACCCCCTCTCTCGGACCTTCAACCGTGGTAGGTCTATCAAATATTCCTGTTCCACCGCCGCTCCCATCTCACCCGATAGTCACACGTGCTAAATCTGGGATATTTAAACCAAGTCATCTTGTGGATTTAGCACACATGGTCAATATTCCTCTACATCAGGCTTTTTTTGCTTCGACTGATCAAAATACATACCATTCTGCCTCTAAAAAAACAAAGTGTTTTCGTGCAATGGAAGAAGAGCTTCATGCTTTACACAAAAATCAAACATGGACCCTTATCCCACGTCCAACTAATGTAAATGTAGTTGGCTCCAAATGGCTGTTCTGAATAAAATTCAAATCTGATGGGTCAGTTGAACGTTACAAAGCACGATTTGTTGCACAGGGCTTCACACAGGTTCTGGACTTGACTACTCTCACACATTCAGTCCTGTTGTAAAAGCCGCCATGGTTCGCACTGTTCTTGCTTTAGCCATCATCAATGGCTGGCAGCTTCATCAGTTGGATGTAAATAATGCATTCCTTCATGGACGTCTAAATGAAGATGTGTATATGGAACAACCTGTCGGTTTTTTGGATCCTCAATTTCCATCCTATGTGTGCAAGCTCAACAAAGCCATATATGGTCTAAAACAGGCACCCAGGGCTGGTTTCATCGTCTAAGTTTGTTTCTCACAAAAAATGGATTTTCATGTAGTCGTGCGGATCCATCTCTGTTTATCTACAAACGTGATTCTTGCATCATGTACCTGCTCGTGTATGTTGATGATCTAATCCTGACAGGAAATCAAAATTCCATCATGGCCTCGTTCATTTCTAGCCTAAATAATGAATTTGCTATCAAGGAAATCAAAATTCCATCATGGCCTCGTTCCATTGTCGGTGCTCTCCTGTATTTGACGATCACGAGACCTGATATTTCCTATGCTGTAAATCAAGTCAGTCAATTTCTTCATGCTCCCACCACTACGCATTTTCATGAAGTCAAAAGAATATTGCGGTATCTTAAGGGTACTATTGCATTTGGATTACAATACAGTCGTCCTACTCACACTATGTTACTTGGATACTCTGATGCTGATTGGGCTCGTTGTTTGGAGACCAGACGTTCTACTTATGGATACTCTATATTCTTGGGTGGCAATCTCATCTCGTGGAGTGCCAAGAAGCAACCAACTATTGCCCGATCCAGTTGTGAATCAAAATATCATGCAATGGCCAACACTGTTGCAAAGATTGTTTGGTTAACTCATCTTCTTCAAGAACTTCATGCTTTACCTACCCACAGACTGACAATTCTTTGTGACAATCAAAGTGCCATTTTTCTTACTCAAAACCCCGTTTCTCATAAATGGGCCAAACATATAGATCTTGATTATCACTTCTTACGGAGCTAGTGGCTGCCAGGAAACTTGCAACTAAATTTGTTCCAACCAAGCTTCAGGTGGCTGACATTTTCACCAAAAGTCTACCCAGTTCTCAATTCATCATGTTTCGTCGATGCTTCGTATTGGTCCACTATCGTTCAGCTTGCGGGGAGATGCTAGATGATATTAATGCATGTCCTTATATTGTCTACTCTTGTAATCTCTAGGTTCTTATGTGTAAATTAGTCTTCTATATATTATATCTTGTAACCTCCCATTGAAATCAGCAAAGATAGATTTATCACTTCATTCAAGTCCCACACTTCAAAAAGCTTGTGAATTTCTTCTGTCAAAACAACTTCCTGACGGTGGATGGGGAGAGAGTTATCTTTCAAGTGCAAATAAGGTAAGAATATAATAATAGAAATTGCATAGTGTTTTATTTAAACAAAGTTGGTCTAATGTTTAGTCTTTCTTGTTTAATATAGGAATATACAAATTTGGTTGGAAATCGCTCGAATTTAGTACAAACATCATGGGCTTTAATCTCGCTTACAAAAGCAGGACAGGTTTGTTTCTAATATTTAATAATCAGAGTTTTCGAAAGGTGGAGTAGAAACAAGTTGACAGACAATAGTTCTAGTGATATTTTAACAGCTCAGTTTCATTAATAAAAAATGAGATAATAGAGAAAGGAAAGCAAATAGGTCAAATTTGATAGGATCATCGAATAACTTAATAGAATTTCCTCCAAAATTATATAGATTTACAGATAAAAGGTCAAAATAAAAAACTTAAGCGAAGTAAAACCATTTTATCTGAGAGAACTACTAGAAAAATACAATAAGAGATAGAAGAAGTATCTTAAAAATAGCAATATATGAATACTAGATTTGTACCACATGTTAAATAAATGAAATATTAAATAGTTGGTAACCCAATTTTTGTTGATTGTAAAATGATATTTTGAGATAAGATATTACTAAAATTATATATAAGTAAAGACTATAATAATAGAATAATAATATATTTTTAAACTTTTGTTTTAATTTTTTTTAAAAAGAAAACTTAAACATTTTGTTCCAAGCAAACCATTTAAAAACAATCTTTTTAAAGTTATTTTTTAAAATAACTTCGAATTTTAATTATTTTGGTTTATAAAAGTTCTATTTCTTAAAACATCAATTTTAAAATATTTCATATTTTTACAAAAGTTTGATATTTTAAAAAACTATTTTATTAAAAACATGTTTTTTAGAAATTACATGTATAAAGAAAATCTCTTTATTTAGTGAAAACTTATTGTAATCTTCAAAAAGCTAAATAATACTATTGGTAATTAATATGATTATTTAATAGAATATAAAAGTGGAATAATTAGAATTACAAAGTCTGTGTTAAATTTTATTAATTGTTCACCAAAACCTTAATTTTAACATAATATATCAAAAAGCAAAACCAAATGAACATAATAATAAGGATACATAAATAAAAGCACAATAATATAAGTATTATGAATAACATATCAATGTTTGAAGATAAAATGTATGCAATAACTATACGAATCCAAATAAATGAATAAATAATATGAAAACATTTTGCCTCTAAAAGATCACAACTTGATTTGAATGGGTCGAATTTTAAAAAGAAAGTAGATGGCATTAATGACACACACATATATATA